>CBVK0102217790.1:0-13711 GCA_900067695.1 Picea abies
TTCCATTTAGTTTTTGTTTAATTCTTGTTAATAGCTTAGTTGTTTTCTTCTTAACCTTTTACATCACAGCTGTCATGCCTAGCAGAGCCCAACTGGGCATGTAAGCACTTACTTTTTGCTCACACAACGACGAGAAGAGTGCAAACACAGATTATTTATTGCTAGTGGTGATATTGATGAACCCCCGAATTTTGACTCACGAGATCTTAGGTTGTTTGTGTCTAACGTTGCTTTATCTGTTGAAACAGATGATTCTGATGCCTGGTTTGTGGATTCCGAAGCATCAGTACATATGACTTGTAATAAAAATTGGTATGCTAATTTTAAAGAAACACAGACTGGTGCAACATATATCTTGGAGATGACCGCGCTCATCAGATCAGGGGATATGGAGACATTCCTGTGACATTGTTGAATGGTACTGTTCATCACATTCGCAATGTGGTGTATGTGCCAGGAATAAAGAAAAATTTGATCTCTATGTCCACCATTACAGATCAGAACTCGAAGGTTGAATTCTTCAAGAATTATTGCATAGTGAAGGATCTGTTGGACCACTTTCGAACTGTTGCAATGGGAGTCAGAGTAGGAGGTCTATACAAACTTGATGTTACCAGCAAAGCACATCATGCACTGACTTCTGCCACTATGCCAATAGAGATTCTTTGGCATCAAAGGTATGGACACATCAATCATCCTAATTTATTGTTATTATAGAAAAAGAATATGGTTGAAGGACTTCCCATGTTAAAGAATGAGAAGGTTTCTTGTGATGGATGTGCCTTAGGAAAGATGCACAGAGATGAATTCCCCTCTAATCCTGATAAGAAAAGGAGAGATGTGTTAGATCTTGTGCATACTGATGTTTGTGGGCCTATGCAGACTAGGTCTTTAAGAGGTGCATTTTACTTTTTGTTATTTATTGATGATTGCACGAGATACATGGGTTTAATTCCTTAGATGAAAAAGTGATGTTTTCAAGTACTTTAAGGAATTCAAAACCATGGTGGAAAAGAAGACAGAAAAATCCATCAAAATCCTCCGTTTAGGTCAAGGGGGAGAGTATAAATCAGGGGACTTCAACAAATATTGGAAAGATAATGGAATAGTACAACAGTTTACAGTACCTCACACTCCACAGCAAAACGGAGTCGCCGAAAGGAAAAACAGAACACTGGTAGAGTGTGCACGCAGTATGATGAAAGGTAAGAGTCTCTCAAATGCATTTTGGTCTGAAGCCATAAATACTACAGTTTATTTAAATAATAGAAGTCCAACAAGGTGTCTTGATAGTGTTACTCCTTTCGAAGCCTTGTATGGTTCCAAACTTGCAGTTAATAATTTGAAAGTATTTGGGTGTAAAGCTTTTGCACATATTCCAAAGGAGAATAGGAGGAAATTGGATGCTAAAGCCACTAAATGTACTTTCATTGGGTACTGTTCTGAATTTGAAGCATACAAATTGTTTGAGCCTGCTACTCACAAAGTATTTGCAAGTAGAGATGTACTTTTCCATGAGCAGGAAGTAGGAAATTATGACGACAACAGTCATGAGGAATGGCAGAGACTTCTTGATGAAGGAGTTAAAGAAGAGCAGCAGCAGCAGCAGGCCACAGAGCAGCAACCATCCCCGCAGCGACAACAACAATAGCAGCAAGAAGGACTCAGTGATATGGACAATTCCAGCAGTCATAGTTCACCTACAGGTGAAGACAAATCTTCACAAAGTGGGGAGGAAGATAATTAGTTGAGAAGATGTTCAAGACAGATTTGGCTTCGTGAGAGGTATAAAGACTATGCCCTAATGAGTAGCATTTCAAATGTTATAGAACCCATGAATTTTGATGAAGCTATTGAACATGATGAATGGTGACATGCAATGGAGGAAGAATATGAATCTATATTAAAAAACAATACTTGGGAATTGACTGAATTGCCTAAACATAAGAAGCCCATTGGATGCAAATGGATATACAAACCCAAGTTTAAATCAGATGGTAGTATAGATAAGTATAAGGCTAGACTTGTTGCAAAGGGGTATTCACAAACAGAAGATATTGATTATGTTGAAACATTTGCGTCAGTAGCTAAATTGAATACTATCAGAATGTTAATCACTTTAGCTACAAAGTATCATTGGAAGTTGAATCAGTTAGATGTTAAATATACATTTTTGAATGGTGAGTTAAAGGAAGAGGTTTACCTTACTCAACCTGAAGGGTTTGTTGAAAAGGGGCAAGAACACTTAGTGTGTAAGTTAAAGAAAGCATTGTATGGACTAAAATAGGCACCTAGGTCATGGTATGAGAAGATAGACTCTTTCTTTCTTCAACAGGGTTTTATGAGGAGCAAAAGTGATCCAAATCTGTATGCCAAATTTGATGAACAGGGGTATATAGTATTGATTTCATTATATGTTGATGGTTTAATAATTACAGGAAATACAGATAAGTTAATTGATGAAATCAAGGAGCAGTTATCAAAGGTATTTGAAATGAAAGATCTTGGTGAGTTACATTACTGCCTAGGTCTTGAAGTTTGGAGAAATGCAGGCCAAACTTTTGTTTGTTAGAGTAAGTATATCAGAGAAATACTTAAGAGATTTAAAATGGATCAGTGTAAGCCTTCTATTGTTCCCATGCAACATAATGTGAAACTGTCTTGTGATGATGGTTCGAAGGAGGTGAATGGCACTGTGTATAGACAGATGGTGGGTAGTATGAATTATCTCACCACAACCAGACCTGATATTTCATATTCTGTGAGTGTGTTAAGTCAGTTCATAGTGAAACCTCATGAAATCCATTGGAATGCAACAAAGGCAGTACTCAGGTATCTAAAAGGTACACTTGATTATGGTATTAAATACACTGATGCATCTGATGTTGAGTTGACAGGTTATTCAGATTCTGATTGGGCTAGCAATCTAGATGATCGAAGATCAACCGTTGGATATGCGTTCGGCATTGGATTCGGGGTTGTTTCATGGAGGAGTAAAAAACAACCTACTATATCTTTGTCTTCTACCGAAGCAGAATATAAAGCCTTGTGTGCAGCAACTTGTGAAGTTGTTTGGTTAAGAAGACTTCTTCAAGATGTTGGAGAAGAACGAAAGGAACCTACGATGATTAGATGTGATAATCAAAGTTCAATCAATATTGCGAAGAATCCGATTTTTCATGCAAGGACAAAGCATGTTGAACCTTGGTATCATTTTGTTCGAGAAAAGTTGCAGACAAATGAAATAACTCTTATGTATTGTAATACTAGTGAAAATGTTGCTGATATTTTCACTAAGCCTCTTGGAAAGATTAAGTTTGAACTCTTTAGGGAGATGTTAGGTGTAGAAGTCAATCCATTCTCCATTAAGGGGGAGACTTGGAAATAAGGGAGAAAGCACCAGTTGAAGCGCCAAATATAATCACCAGTTATAAGCTTCAGTTGTGAGAGTCAGTTGTAGGCGTGTTAAGAGTCAGTTCTTAGTTAAGAGTCTAGTTGTCTTTGGTTTGCATGTAACCAACTCAGGAGAGTCTTTTCCTATATAAAAATGTAATCCGTCTTCATTGAATACAGAAATACAGAAGTGATAGTAGCCTCACCGTGTTTGTTTGCATGGTTGCACTTCATGAGGTGGTACTGTAGTCCTGCGTGACTTTATTATTAATTCATCGCAGGTCGATGATTTTGCAGCCTTGTACTTATGCATTCCTTGCTCTTGCAGACTTGGGGACATACAAGCTGTATGAGTAGAGAAGCTCTCTTGTGTATGGGTAGAATTAGCAATAATCCACAGCTGAGAATCTGAAATCAGCTGGTTGTTGACGGGTTCTTGATCAATTAAAAACTCATCATTATGATCATGTGCTTGTTCTCGTTTTAGTTCCGATACACCCGGAACACATATTTGATTTTCTCCAGTCGTGAGTAGAATATTATAGGTGCTGTTATGTGGCTGGTATCCTTCTGGCATGACTTCCAAGTGCGGCTGGGCAGAGAGAGACGACGCAACAACATCATGACCATGGGCAGGCACTGAATTGGCATTGCAAATACTATCGGACTGAGAAGTGATATTAGATTTGGTGTTGGCATTGCCGTTGCTGGCGGTGGAGGAGTAGTCGTGGGGTTTCAACTTGAGCTTCTTCTTGTTGTAAGAGTTCCAATAATTCTTGATTTCATTGTCCGTGCGTCCTGGAAGTTGTGCTGCGATTTGAGTCCACCTGTTTATCAATGTCGTGGACATTAATCAAGATATCGACCAAGCAATAAAATGTTATTAACATTTTAGAAAGAAATTAGGGTTGAGAGAAGGCGTAAAACCTGTTACCGAGAATGGATTGTAACTGTACGATGAGTAGCTTTTCCTGGCGTGAAATTGCAAGACCTTTAAGGCCAGGGCGTAAGTAGTTCAACTATCTCAGCCTACAGTTCTTTCCGCATCTCTTAAGACCTGTATGAATGTACGTGCATTGCATAAACTTTATTATTATTATTAATTTTTCATTTAAGTTCATAGTCACGCAGTCATTTCACTGTACATTATATATATGTTATTTCTTTAAATTGGAAACGTATATACATATGTTATGTGATAAGTATAGATAATGTGATTCTGAAGAAATTTATATTTTTAATCGTTATCATCGCATCGAATTTATATACAGGCCTACAACTCGTTCCGCATCTCTGCAGACTTGTATGAATAATGTGCATTAGTCACGCAGTCATTTCACTTTACTGTATAGAGGTGTATAGGCGTTTTCTAACTGTTTATATTTTTGGTTTTTTTATTGGAATTTGGTGATATAAATTTGTATAATTTGCTGATTTAACAATTTTTTTATGAGATTTTCGGTAAATTGGTGTGGATTAATTTAAACTTTCTATGTTTTGGTCTTTCTCCAAATATATTTTCCTGGGTTATTGGCCCGAAATCTCTTGAGCAGTGATTATTTCTGTTTAAGGGAAATGCTCCATGGGTTTTTCAGCATGCTGAATCTATATCTACATTCAAAAACAGTTTTTAAACAATAGAAAACAATAATTTATGTGGCAGGATTCCAATGAAAAAAACTAAAACATAAAACAGCTAAACAAAACAGTGTATATACATATTGATTGGATTTTAAAAGCACATATGTTATTCCTAATGGTTAAGAACATGTGTTTCCTCTTAAGAGGTTGCAAGTTCAAATCCAGAGGGAGGTAGGGTATGTATACTTCCTTAGACTTTACCAGTCAAATCTTTGGGCGGAGGAGGATCCCTTGTCCCACAATCAAGAGGGTCTCATACACCAATTTGATGTGGTTTAGTCTTGACCTTAAAAATAGATTATTATTATTATTATTGCATTGAATTTATATAAAAATATCATACATTAAAAATTGAAAATTATGAATAAAAGAAAACAAAAAATTATATGAAATTGAATTAAGTAAAAGAGAAATAAAACAAAAATGTGAATCTAAATTTTATAAAGCAGAAGTAAAAGATGTATCGAATGAACTGGACAAAATAAATTAAACCCTTTACCAAAATGATGTATATTAAATTGAATTCGTTAAAAGATATATATTAAATTGGTTAAAAGAGCATGAAAAAATTATATTGAATTGAGCAAAAGGTAAAGAAGAAAATTAGTGAAATTATACTCTTACCAGCCTGCTTGGCCACATAATTCCAGCAGCAGGTGAGCCCGTTTCTCACGACATAGTTGGTGAGTTTGTTATCTTCACCGAGGGACCAAAAACCTCTTAGCTTTGGTTTGGAGGCAGTCGGGAGCACAACTTCCCCTTCCAATACCCCTTGTGCCTGCCCTACTGTGCACCCCATTGCTCTGATCTGTGAGTATGTTTGCTCAGCTCCGAATTTATTCAAACGCAAAGGAAAAGGAAAAACGAAGACACGTTACATCGTGCCATCATTCTCCGATCTTAAATTATTAGCACGGCGGTTAAGTTACAGACTGGCAACCCTTTTCTGACTATGCATCACACGGTGGTTAAGTTACAGACTGGCAACCCTTTTCTGACTGTGCATAATTATGAAGTATGCTCTTACAACATGTTTTTCTGACAAAAAATAAAAATAAAAAATCTACAATGTCTTGGAGAAGATAGAATTAAATATTAATTTAAATACTTAGGGTTAGGATAAGTTGTTTAACTGTTTTATGTTTTTTTAGTTTGATAATATAAATTTTGATTAAATTTGAAAAAAAAAAAATTAATTATATTTTTGAATATATAAATGGATTCAACATGTTGAAAAATTTGAATATTTTGATTATACAATTTTAACTATTGAAATTTGTAAATCTAACAAATAATGATTTACAAACAAATATCTGAATACTTTAATTATACAATCTTAACCACTCAAATTTCTAAATTAAACATCTTAGAATTTACTAACAAAAATAAACAAAACAAATTATGACTTAACAACCACCACCGTAAACAGAAAATATCCAAAAATAGACAAAAACTTATAACGCTTAAACTGTGTCAATACTTAAATTCAGAAAAATCAATAAGGAAAAAGATAAAAATACCATTAATCCAAGGTACTTATATAAATGAGGCATAAATGAGGCATCCAGGCCATCGAAACTTTAACCCGTGTTTGCCCATTGAGGATGGGCTGTCTATTTCGTTTGGACCGACTGCAACAACGATGGGCTGTCTATAAGGTATAATGCATAAATGTAAGGCCTTTATTTGCTCCATGAATATAAGTGTAATTAATAAATGTAAGCACATGACTCTCTCCCTAACACGTAGAACTTTGAGAAATAGAGATTATAATAATAATATAGATAACTTAACATACAAGACTAGTCACAATCAAAGATAATTATGTTACAATTATGTCTACAAGTAAGTATGGCTTTTACAAATATACATATATTTAATAATAATATAGATAATGACACTCTTCCTAATATTTATGGTTGTATATTTAGATCACAACTTCATCTCATAAGATTTGGGAAAAACACTTGGAGCACATTCAACATGTCCTCTACACTCTACGGTAACACAAGATATAAGATAACTTAGAGAAATACTTCTTTGGGGTGAATAAGGTCCAACATATCAGAGACATTGTAGATGAGCATGGTGTACATGTGGATCTAACCAAGATCCAAGTCATTCGTGACTAGCCAACCCCGATAACATGAACTGAGCTTCAGATCTTTTTAGTCCTTGCAAAATTCTATCACATATTTGTATTAGGGTTTTCTCATATTGCATGACCCCTCATCCAAGTGACCAAGGGTTGTTGCAAAGCAAAAGCCAAATTTGTATGGGAAAAATCACAACATAAAGAATTTGACGATTTGAAACATCGTTAATGCCCAGCCCCGATGATCACCTTACTCGATCTTCAACAACCTTTTGATATTGAGATAGATGCTTCAAACTATGTTGTTGGTGTCGTTCTCACTTAAAGCAACCCTCTGGTGGCCTATCATAGTGAGACACTCTCAAATATCGTACGTAAGTACCCCACCTATGACAAAGAGATGTATTACATTGCACAATCCTACTACCAATGGAATAATTATATTTTAGGGAAGGAGACAATCATCCAAACAGATCATAATCCTCTGCAGTTCATGTAGACACAAGGAAAACTATAGAATGGCCTCCATCAAAAGTGGTCCACATACTTGCAACAATTTCACCTCAAAATTAAATATAAGAAAAGGAGCACCAATCACATTGTTGATTTCTTTAATCGATCTCTAGCTATAGTACTAACCACGGTGCTCGAATCTTGTGGGAATGAGACCTCAAGGTGGCCCCAAATTTATGACAGTAATCCCAACTTTTCTATGACCTACCTAATGTTGGGAACATGTTGATTGTTGTCGAATTATATCTTCAGGATGGAATGTTATGACATTTGGGTAATCTTTGTGTTCCTTCAAGTGAGCGTGCAAAGTTTATTTGGGAAACCCACTACAATCATGTGGCAGGACACTTTAGCGTGAAGAAGATAGTGGAAGTACTAAAAAAGTATTTCTATTGGCCAAATCTTCGATATGATGCCAATAAGTATATCATATCATGCACTTCCTTCTCAATCACCAAGCCAACGATTAAAAAACAAGAATTGTACACCCCTCTTCCTACTTCGAACAAGCTCTAGGAATCCATCTTGATGGACTACATGTCAGGTCTCCCCTCAACCAAGCATGAAAATGACTGAGTATTCATGGTTGTTGATCAATTCTCTAAGATGGATATTTTGGCAGCCTACAAGAAGAGTTTTATAGTCAAGGCCCCTACCAAGCTCTTCTTCGAGTGTGTGTTGGTACTCTTTGGAATACCATAGATCATCATATTAGATAAGGAAAATAATTTATTGAGTACATTATGATCGATCCTCTAGTCATTATTGGACACTAAGCTCACCAAATCCACTGCCTTCCACCCCCAAACTGAAAGAATGATATAGGTTGTTAATATGATGATTGTGCATGTCTTGTGCATGTATAACTCCAAGAATCCATGCACATCTGATGTGATCCTTCCTTAAGTTAAACACATCTATAATAGAGACTTCCATAGCTCAAACGACCACAACCCTTTTCAGGTGGGCCCGAGATTTCAACCATTGGGCCCCATTGATGTAACACTGGCCCTTGCATTCACATAGGAAAAATATTCCCATGCTCAATATGAGGCTGACAAAGCCATCAAATTCATTGAATGGATTCATCATATCTTCCAATATGTCCATGATATTTTACAGAAATCCAATGTTAAGTACAAACAACACTATGTTCAACATCAAGTTCCACACAAGCTTTAGGTGGGAGACAAGGTTTGGCTGCATTTGCAAAAAGAGCACATTACACGACCCCATTGAAAGTTGCATCCACTTCACTATGGACCTTAAACCATCACCAAAGATGTGGGATACAATTCTTTTGTGATCTAGGTAGATATATGTGTCCACCCAACTATTCCAATTGGATCCAAACAGTCTTCTGGCAATTTACTATTTTTAGCAGTTTTTCGGTTCCTAAACTTCTAGGGCCATTTTGAGGACTAAATGAAGTTTTTTCGGGATCGAGAACCCAATAATATCCAAAGGCTTTGATTGATCCCCAAAAATGAATATCCTCGATGATACTTTTCCAACGAGCCATCATGCGCCCCAAACGGAGATCGTATGCCAAAGTTACGGCCCCGGGAACTTGATACACCAAACTACCCAAAACAGGGTCCACAAAACTGTTGGATTTTCATCTTTCGGGGTTAGGGTATTGGATTTTATTTATGTTAAAATGGACTTTAGATCCTCATTGTAATCATATTCTTGCGAATGTGATTACACGTCACTTCTCATAGATAATCTACCACCATTCTAGTGAGTCTTTCTATAACATCCCCAAAAATAAATTATTTTTGAGTTTGCAATTTCTTAGGAAATTTATTCTGTTTTTGGTAAATTCGAAATTGGAAATATTTTTCCATTTATGGAAATTATAAATTTCGAATTTGGTTAATTGTAATTAATAATTATGACTGTTGGATAAAGATCTGATTCGACCCAACTAACTACTTGACTATGACACTTGTATGAAACAAAATATTTTATAATTATTGCAGGAGGAAAAATGGAACAACCATGCTGAAATCAACTGACCATGACTCCATGAGTGGGGAACATGTTAGAACTACCAGGGCTGATTATTACAAGTGAAAAATCAGGAATTTGGCCATTGGTAGCCCCTGAAAATCAGGGATTTGGAAAGCTATGAAAATTCTGAAGGGGAAAAAAACCTAGGCATTTTGTTTTTGGATATATAGCATATGCGAGGAGGTAGGACGCTGCCGAGTATGCGGGGAAATTTCATTTATATTGCATTTTTATGAACACTATTTGTTGAGTGTGAGGCAAGGAGAATATTGTTGAAGCTGAAGGGCATTTGCTAAGGAGGAGTTCTGAGTTATCCATCATGGATTCATGGTCAGGCTAAGGGGTGAATTGGACAAGTGATTTGGCTGTCCTGTTCTCAGGTTGGGAGGAACATGGTTGTTCCCTTTGTCTCCCAGCATACTGATTCATATATGTTATCTTTTCCATCTCTGTTTGAATGATTAAATCACTGGTGTAGTGCATGTATTAATTCTGAATTGATATAATAACCTGGGTGAAATCTGTTTGATTGTATGAAGCATAAAAACTGACAGAACGCCTTACAAATTTTATTATGAGTGACTCTTTACTGTTGGATTAGATTTTGAACGAATTCTATAATTTTCCTTTTATTTGTTATGATAGTTGAAAGGTTATGCATAGTTAAATTCTGGATGAAATCATTTCTGTAAACTAGATTACTACTATACAGAGGTAATTGTAGGGTAAATTTCCAGTGCATCGAAATCCCTTATGTAGAACTATCTATGTATAAATGGAATTGAAACTAAGTTTATATATGGGTGTATTTATATTTCTGTAAGTAAATCTCAGAGTCATAATATTACTCGAGACCTCCATTTCCACATAGCATTGAATCAAAACTAGTACGAAACGCTATTTATTCCATGATACATTTATATTACATATAGGAAGATACATGCCTATTTACTGTTGGCGATCTGCGTAGACATTAGAGAAGAAAATTAAAGTTGAATGTCTACAACATAAATTATATATGTATAGAGATCTATTCCTATACTATGTAAATAATAAATTGTTCTGACATATATGTAACTACAATTGTATAAATGAAATGTTGGATGTAGGAGACCAATGAATTTCTCCCAAAATAGAGAAGCTGGAACCTCTTATGCATTCATATAATATGACACGAGTTGAAATTTTCCTAGCCATAATAACAAAAACAATTCATTTCTTTTTCAATATAAATCGAATACAATAAAATAGAGGAGTACCAATAACTCTATTGATATAAGCTAAATTCTGGGAAACATATTAGTACTGGAACAGTCAAATTGAATAAACATAGTTGAGATGCATTGGATTCATTATTTCAATTCTAACAGTAATCGGTGCTCGAAAATCAAGAGCCAAACTTGCTATGATTTAGCATATCATTCCGAGTACATACAACCATAACTGTAACTCAATATTAAATAAATTTATTACATATCTTGACCAAACTTAAAATCAAACATGGATCCAATACTTATGAAAGTACTCTTGTTATTCCAATAGTGGAAACACTACCACAAGAGGGGATTACACTTCAACAAAACAATACTGAAGTTGAGACATAACTAATTATAACAAAAAAACTGGATGAGACCATGATCTCCATTTTTCTAGAACCTATAGAGTTAATTCTGCGAGATGATGGGCTCAGAACCCGAATGCGTTTTGCGCCAAAGATAGGGGAGGGTATCCAGAACTTGTGTAGACTAAAGCTCTAAAAAATTGTACCCTGTAATTGTTAGCAATTTATATGAAGGAAAGGTAACAGAAACATCAATGGGATGATAATTGTTAACAAACATAATATTCCATAGAGACACTCATCTTTTGGCATGTAGGCTCGTATCTTTTCCTTGTCACCTGCTGGCTAGATGGACATCCGGGCCGAGGGAGAATGGTGGATTAACTCCCTGATGGGTACCTTCGCATTAACAAGGTCCATCATTAGTGAATTATACCCAATATTTAAACAAACAAAGCTAACAAGAGGGAAAACATTTTTTTTTACAGCAGTCAATGAACTTAAATAAAATGAAATAGTCGATAGTACTAGTTTTATTTAACATACAGATGATATAATTCATGATGTGCAAATACATACTATAAACCTTTCACACTGAACTAAGACTATACCTAACTGTCGAATTTAAACCCTTCCAGAATCAAATTGCAGAAAGTAATGATAAATTAGCAGTCAATATAGAGATTTACATAACCAGACCCCGAGAGGTCGCATTGCAACATGTAGTATTATTACCACAAGAAAATTACGGTTCAAATATCTTTTTGCAGAAGAAAATATTCTTTTCAAATTAAACACAGAACTATCAACCCACGTGTCACATGTTGTAAGGTAGTTCTCTATGAACTATTCGAGAGCACATTAGATATATTTCTTTATTATACCAAACACGAATGATTTAGTCTTTAATGAAAATTTCCTTTGTAAGGACCAGTTAAGAGTCTGAGTAAAAGTACCTATAGGTGGACTCACCCTTCACGAAGAGAAAGAACAAGAAGCAATATAAGGTGTTACACATAGGGTATATAGTTAAATATAACAAAACCTCTTAATCATTCAATACCGGGCCTCGACGTGCAACCACAGAGTTAGAGAGTGAAAGAATAATGATATTAGGATATAATGAAACCCTAAGTTTCATTCTACCCAAGAGACTAAACTGGAAAATCCCCTGAAATTGGGATGAGGATATGGGGTGTCATGACCTTCGAGAAAACTGAGACAGAAATAAACAAATAACACAAAATTGTTTAAGAAAAAGAATAATCCTAAAGGATTTCATGCATTAACAATGAGTGGAGGATGTAAATAAACTATATAACATGAACTACAGAATGAAAATGAATTTCACCATAACGAATCTCCGAGACTCTACTCTTTACTTAAAAACACAATAGCCTCTTAAAACTTACCAGGGAGACAAATATTGTTGATTGGTTTGTTGAGAAAAGACCTCTAGAACGATAGTTTCTCCATGCCGTAGGAAAAAAACACAGAGACTTTTTCAAAGCATTCATATTGACAAGGAAAAAACTCGCCTAACTCTAAGAGGATCTTGTGCTATGCAGAGTAAATTCTGAAGGTACGGGGTTGGTCGAGCCATTTGCTAGGGAAGATTTGGCACAACGGGATTAGAGGAAGGCTAGGTGGAAGGGCCATTGAAACTTGCGCATACAAGACCTCCATTAATCATAGGAGCAAGGTATTAACTTCCTCTGACAGGTACATCTCCTACCCTTAATAACAGAAAATGCGAAATTAATGACACTCACTTTGAGAAGCAACTAGTCGGGACTAGTTAGGTGCTAACTGCTTCGTCTCAGTTAGTCTATCGTCATTGATTTATTTTGGGTAAGTTAAAACTTAGTTAAGAATTAGTTGAACAAGGTTTTTGCGCAGGATTTTCCTTACCTAAACCTTTATAAGCATAGTGACTAGAAGAACCTTAACCATGAATTAATTCACAAGGAAAGTTCGTTTAACGACTTAGACCTTTTCGAAGAATGTTACCAAATCATAATATGCCTTGTATATTTTGTCTAGGGTATAACTCTTGACAACATTTTCCTTGTGGTAGATGTTTCATTTTAAGACCAAATGGTATAGCCTTGCACGCAAGCATACAGAATCATGTGTTAAAGGAGAATTTAGGACTATATATGGTATCAGAGCAAAGGTTACAACACTTGGACTTGGAATAGGGCCACCTTATTTACTTAGCACATATTTTTATTTACGTAAAACTAATAAACCTTTATTGTTACAAACATAAACCCTTTTCTATTTCATGTTAATCATGGCAGCCCAAAATGACGCAGAAATCAGACTTGATGGGAATCCTGAACAAAGACCTCCTGAAGATCCAAGACAGAATAGTGACGGAATCTCACCTACGAAAGTTTTGGAAATGATGAGGAATATCATTGTTGAGCTATATGTTTTCAAGGAAGACAATGAGAAATTGAAAAGGGCACAACAAGAACATCAGGAAG
>CBVK0102217797.1:0-16351 GCA_900067695.1 Picea abies
CAATCTGTACATGGGTGTTCTTCACCAGTTCTCTGCTCTGCTCTTCTCTTGCTCCTGTTTGATAATTGCTAATGTTATAATGTACAAAGGAGGGTGCCTATATTCCATTTGCCCTCTCGAATTCTACAACTATCAAATCTACAATAAATTCCTATCTAACAGCATTAAAAATATTAAATGCCTCAGCTACCTAAGGACGTGAGCTTAAAGGCTCACAGTCCATTTACAATATACATAGTGCGCTCCTTATGAATTCCTTCATCTAAAGGGTGGCACAACAAATTTCCAAAGAATTTCAAAATTTGTGTGCTGGCGCTATCCAGTTGTTTCCTCTAAATGTGTTGGCTCGCTTGATGAGTGAGCGATGCTCCTGCATCATACTCCTCGGCTCAAAAATTTTCATGGGCTCCTATCCATGAGCTCCTACACGGTGTGTCCATGCTTTTGTATCACTGCTTCAGTCTCCTAGCTAACATCTTCCACTGGGTGATTCTTCCATTTTACCAGGTATTCAAAATACTTCTTCCTTCTGGTCTTTTTTCCCACTTGGTTGTCCAGTATGCACTCCATCTACGGTTTCTGTGCAACTGGTAATTGTTTCTGCCACCAGACCACTGGTTCCTCAGTTCCAGTGCCTACTTCTCCAACCCTGTATGGGTATAAATCCGAAACATTGAATATCGGAGATATCCTGATGCTCCCTAGCAACTCAATTTCATATGCATTCTCCCCGAATTTCTTCAGGACTTTACATGGCACAATATTCTTCATCTTGAGGTTGTTATATGTTCCCCTTGGGAACCTTTCTTTCCTTATGTGTGCCAGAACCATATCCCCAACTTCAAACTGAAGTTGTCTCTTCTATTGATCGGCTCTGCGCTTATACTCCTAATTTGAGTCCGGCAACCGCTGCTTCACCTTCATGTGAAGTTCTCTCATGGATTCAGTGAACTCTTCAGCGCTCGCGCTGCTAATCAAAGACGGTTTTGACTCCCTGATCTTAGATACTCCCCTCGGTTGTGTCCCATACAAAATCTGGAATGGGATTTTTCCTGTACTCTGATTCACCGAATCGTTGTATGCGAACTCTGCTTGTGGTAATATCTGATCCCAACTGCTGTGGTGCTCTATCACCAAGCTTCTCAATAGATACCCCAGACTTCTGTTCACCACCTTTGTTTGCCCATCCATCTGAGGATGATAAGTTGAACTAAATGCTAAGTTAGTTCCCAGCTTCTTCCATAACGTCCTCCAAAAATGACCTATGAATTTGGTATCCCTATCCGAGACTATACTTCTCGGCAATCCATGCAGTCTGACGATTTCTTTAAAAAAAAAGTTTGCGATGTGTGTCACATCGCTGGTATTCTGATACAGAATAAAATGCGCCATCTTCGAAAACCTGTCCACCACCACGAAGATGGAATCAACACCTCTCTGTGTTCTTGGCAACCCCAGAACAAAATCCATGCTGATCGCCTCCTATGGCCTCTCGGGTATGGGCAAAGGCTGATAAAAACCGGCATTCTGCTTCCAGCCCTTCGAATGTTGACATATCCGACACCTGTCAACAAAACTCTTTACCTCTACTCGCATGCCTGGCCAATAATACGATTCGCTCAGCTTGGCGAATGTTTTTTCATGTCCAAAATGACCTGCTAAGCCTCCACTGTGCTTCTCATTCACCAAATTATCCCTCATGGAGAAATTCAGAATGCACAGTTGATTGCCTCTAAACAACAACCCTTCCTGGATCATGAAATCTATCCATGGGATTTGATCTCTGAGAACTGGATTCTTAGCTGACTTGTACGCTTCTGCGAAGTCTACATCTCCGGCATACATGTCCTTCAGATTTTCAAAACCCAAGGTTTTGACTCTGAACTCCTGCAGCAATAAACATTTCCTGCTCAAAGCATCAGCCACTTTGTTAGTAGTTCCTGAAATGTGTTTGATTACAAATGTAAAATTCTGCATGTACTCTACCCATTTTGCATGCTTCTGGTTCAACTTCTCTTGTTGACTTACAGACTGCAATGCATGGTTATCGCTGTACAAAACGAATTCTTTGGGTATCAAGTAATGCCTCCACTTTTTCAATGCATGTATGATGGCATAAAACTCCTTATCATACGTGGAGTATTTCAGCTTTGCATCATCTAGTTTCTCACTGAAATATGCCACTGGCCTGTCACCCTGAATCAAGACCCCTCCTACGGCATATCCGCTTGCATCACATTTCACTTGAAATGTCTTCTGGAAATCAGGCAACACCAGAATTGGTTGCTCTGTTATTTTCCGCTTCAACAGATTGAATCTCCTCTCAGCCTCTTCTGTCCAATGAAAAAATTTATGCCGCTTCTTCACCGTGTCCATCATCGCTGCACTAATTCCACTGAAATTCCGAGTGAATTTTCTGTAGAAACTAGCCAAACCATGGAAGCTCCTCACCTCGAAAAAATTTCTTGGTGATGGCCAATTCTTGATCACTTCTACCTTTTCAGGATCCATTTTCAACTCATTCGCCGAAATCACAAAACCCAAATAAATGAGTTCTATCTGCATGAAGGAACACTTCTTCATGTTGATCAGCAGCTTCTCCTGCTGTAGCTTCCTCATCACAATGGCTAAATGTTTCAAATGTTCAACTTTGGTCTTGCTGAAAATCAATATGTCATCCAGATATACGACCACAAATTTGCCAATGAATTCCCTCAGGACTTCATTCATCAGCCTCATGAATGTGCTCGGTGCGTTTGTCAAACCAAACGGCATGACCAGTCATTCGTACAAACCCTCATTTGTTTTGAATGTTGTCTTCCATTCATCTCCCTCTCTCATGCGAATATGATGATATCCACTCTTCAGATCAATCTTTGAAAAATAATTTTCCTCACTTAGGCAATCCATCAGATCATCCATCCTCGGCAGTGGAAATCTGTATCTGATGGTGATTTTATTTATGACTCTAGAGTCTGTACACATCCTCTAGCCTCCATCCTTCTTCGGACTTAGTACTGTTGGAACAACACACGGACTCAGGCTCTCTCTGACCAGTCCTTTATCCAACAGATCCTGTACCTGCTTTTTGACTTCCTCATTTTCTTGTGGTGTCAACCTGTATGCTGCCTTATTCGGCAGACTTGCTCCAGGTATGAGGTCAATATGGTGACTCACACTCCTCATCGGTGGCAACGAATGAGGTAGTTCATCCACGATGATATCAGCGAACTCTCCCAACAGTTCCTGAATCTCGTCTGGTAAGTCATCCACTCTTGTGCTTGTCAGGACAATTCTCGGCTTCCTGAAAACAAAGAACTGTGGATCTTTGTTCTTCTCCATCTCTGTGAGAAGTTCCTTCCCGCTCATGAGAAGTATTGTGTTGTTTACTTCTGGCTTCACTTCCTTATCCTTTATCGGAAGCAATTTATGGGTTCTCCCATCCTTTTCCAAAGTGTATGTGTTCATCCTTCCGTCGTGAACTACATTTCGGTCATACTACCATGGTCTACCCAGCAATATATGACATACATCCATGGGAATGACATCACACAGAATCTCATCATGGTAATTCCTAATCTTGAATTTAACTAAGCATCATTTAGTGACACTTACCCGGTGTCCTTTCTGTAACCACGAGACTTTATATAGACTCGGGTGCTTAGTTGTTTCCAGCTCCAGCTTTTCCACCATCTCGGATGAAACGAGATTATCGGTGCTCCCACTGTCAACTATGACCTTGCATTTCCTGTCCTTGGTTGTACAATTCGTTCTGAACAGTCTGCTCCTCTGCACTGAGCTTTCCACCTCTTTCTCAGGTGTCAAAAGGATTTTATGTATTCCTAGTGATCTTCTGATGTCTGCATCTTCATTCTCAGCATCACGCCTCTGCGCCTCAGTGATGTGAGTTTCTCCTCTGTCCACTTTCCTGTCTGGACAATCAATAGATTTGTGTCTGTCCTTTCCACATGTAAAACATGTGATGATTCCTTCTCATCCTCTTCCCCTACCTCTGGTACGAGAAAAAGTGTTTGTGTCAGCATAACTGCCACCCTGCTCTGTATGCTACATCCTCAGCTCAGCATATTGTTGCCTCTGTGAGGTCCCACTTCTTTCAAGTTTACCCTGAGGTTTCTTCCACTCCTCCTTCAGCTTCTGGAATTTTTCCTGGGTGATTGCCTTGCCTCTTGGTTGACTCCTGCCTTGCCCTCGCTATCCTTGCTTGCGGCTCAGCATCTCTTCGGCTTTTAGAGCCATCTGGTATGCATCCTCAACTTTTCGGATGGTAACCATGCTCAATTCATCCTAAATGTCATACCTCAGACCATTCAGATACCTCACCACCTTTTCATCATCGCTCTCCCGATGACCTGCTCTGATGTTGAGTCTGTAAAGCTCCTCGGTGTACTACTTCACCGTCATCAGCTGTTGTCTCAGGTTCTGCATTCGCCTGAACAGAGTGATATGATAATCTCTGGGGATGAATATCGCTTTCATCTTCACGATCATCTTGTCCCATCTTTTGATCTTCTATTTTCCTTTGGAACATCTTTCCGCCTGCAGCTCATCCCACCATAAGGCTGCATGTCCTTTCAACTTAGTAACAACATGCCTTATCTTCTTGTCTTCTTCGATATCTTCGTAATCAAAGTAGGTGTCAAGAGCTCGGATCCAATCCAGTAACTCTTCTGCATCCAGGCTTCCCTCATAGATGGGAATGTCATATTGGTCTTATAACTCATCCGGGCGATGGCTTTTATCAATCGATTCGTTGATGTGTCCTCTGCTATGACCTCTTCTGCATGTCCAGCTTCCTCTTCCACCTCGGAATCACTGAACTCTCCAGCATCGACTCCGCGTCTCTGCGCTGTCTCCATCTCCTCAAGCCTTGCTCGGAGATCTCTCATTTGGTGCTCCATTTCTGGATTCCCTGTTGGCCTTCCTCTCCTTCGAGCATCCCTGTCTTCTTGATCAGGTGACTTCCTTACTCTTTGAGGTGGCATGATGGATCTCTGTCTCTTCTACAGAAAGAAAAGATGCTCTCACTCTGATACCACTATGATGCAAGTCACCCTCAATGGCAACCTGCTCACACCAAGACCTTCTTCGTCTTAGGCCCGAAGAGTCAAAGAACTCTTCCAACTCTTGTCGAGAGTTCTCACTACCCACAACACTCCTTTCTGACCTCCCTCCAAAATCGGGAAATCAGAATTTGCGATTTCGTGAGTCCCGTGAGCACAGTTCACATGCAACCCAATACCCCGAACCTCGATGGTCAAAGAGTCAACGGCTTCGTTCTTATCGGGGATTTCCCTATTGGGAAATCAACACCTATGATACTACAATTCACATACATGGTCAGTTTTCGAATCCCAAAATCCGATGGCATGTGCCCTGCCTCCCTGCCATGTCACCTTCTCTCTCCGCTATATCGGGAATCGCGGGATCGCAATTTCAAAGGTCGCGATACTTGTGTTTTTGGAAAACCCCGAATGTCGAACCCCAAGTCCTAGGGATCTCACGCCACGTGTCCGTGTATGATTGGTAGCTCCGATTAATTCGGGAAATCTCTCCTCGTGATTTCAAAGGGTGTGGAATTCTTGTCTACACAAACCCCGATATGCTGATATGCGATGGCTATGCGTTCTTCCTGTGCCCAAGAGTTAAATTCCTCGCTACTTCTCCACGATCTGATGGTCTGCAGGACTTCACGATTCTCCACAACGATCCCTAGCCATCGATTCTCCTCCTTGAGGATTTCTCCTGCTCCAAAGCTTCGTTTTTGTTCAAGCCCCTCCTGGGTCCTTCTCCTACGATATCAAGAAGGAACTATTCCTCCTAAGCTTGTAGGCTCTGATTCCCTCAAAGACCTTTCACACACTCTATGTGCTCAACCTTCAACGGTTCTCTAAGAGTCGAATTCTTTCAGGTCCTGTGCACTAACATCCACAGCAGCCCCTGTTCTCCCCTGCTCTGGCTAACTACTGAGATTTCAACTTCGGCATGCGCTTCTCCCGCATGCTCTAATAACCCAATTCAACAATCTGTACATGGGTGTTCGTCACCAGTTCTCTGCTCTACTCTTCTCTTGCTCATGTTTGATAATTGTTAATGTTACAATGTACAAAGGAGGGTGCCTATATTCCGTTTTCCCTCTCGAATTCTACAACTATCAAATCTACAATAAATTCCTATCTAACAGCATTAAAACTATTAAATGCCTCAACTACCTAAGGACATGAGCTTGAAGGCTCATGGTCCATTTACAATATACATAGTGCGCTCCTTATGAATGCCTTCATCTAAAGGGCGGCACAACAACTTTCCAAAGCATTTCAAAATTTGTGTGATGGCGCTATCTAGCTGTTTCCTCTAAATGTGATGGCTCGCTTGATGATTGAGCGATGCTCCTGCATCACTGGGGCATTGAAGGGTTATTAAATGAGAAACAATATCATGGTACCAAACTTAAGAAGATAATTTGGGTAGAATTTTGGTTGTGGACACAGCAACATCGAGTTCATCTATCTCAAAAATTCCTTCGTTTTCTTGCAGATGGTTTATGTCGAGTGCTTTCAAATTTGATTCAACCATCAATTTATCCAAACCCTATCCTTTAAAAAGTTTAGTTGGTTTAACTTCTAGATCGAATTCCTGGATTTTGGCTAACCATCCGCCTCTCCTTCCATCACTGTCAAGTTGAACTAGTATATCCTTAATAGAACTTGTTGGAACATAAGAAATGATCTTTGAGTCAAGTACGCAAGTTCTAAAGGCCTTAAGATATTTCACCATTTCATAATCTTGTTTTTCCAATATGTCATATTTCAACTCAGCATCTCTGAGAATTTTACTAAAAAATGCAATAGGCTGCTCAAAACCCTCATCATTTTTCTGTAACAATACAACTGTGATAGTGTGTTCAGAGGCAAAAGAAAAAATTAGAAACTCCTTTGTATAATTTGGGCTTGCCAGAACTAGTGCTTCACTTATCACTCTCTTGATATGTTGAAACAATGCTTTGGCTTCAGTTTTCCACTTCACCTCACTATCTTTCTTAAACATATATGTAATCAATTTTACAATTTCAACAAAGTTAGGGATGAATCTTCTCAAAAAAATTATTTTCCCTAAAAAAGACTGAATTTCTTTTACATTTCTAGGAATATTTATAGTATCTATTGCCTCGATAATTTTTGGGTCGATTTTGATTCCATCCCTAGAAACTATATGACCCAAGAGTTTACCTTCTTGCATTTCGAAATGAGATTTCTTGGGATTTAGTGACAAACCAAATTTGTGAAATTTATCAAAAGTTTTCTTGAGGTGTACTAGATGTTCTGTATCAGATTTAGAAAAAACAGTCAGATAATCAAGGTAAATAACAACAAACTTATCTCTTTCACCCACGAAATCGATTTCCATAGCTCGTTGGAAAGTTTCCCCTGCATTTATTAAACTGAAAGGCATTTTTTCATACATAAAAGTACCCCAAGGGGTGGTGAATGCAGTCTTTTCTTTATCATCTTGATGTACTTCAATTTGATTGTAGCCTGAAAAACCATCAATCATAGACATTCTGTTAGCTCCAACTACTTTCTCTAAAACATGATCCATCTTGGGTAATGGATAATTGTCCTTAAGTGATGATCGGTTTAAATTTCTAAAGTCAACACAAAACCCGATTTCACCATTTTTCTTTCTTACTAGGACTAAATTTTCTACCCACTCAGAGTATCTCAGTGGGACAATGACCTTGGCATCCAAGAGTTTCTTCACTTCTTTCTCTATTACTGGGAGCAGTATGGGGTTTATCTGCCTGAGCTTCTACCGAAAAGGTTTGACACCTTGTTTCAAAGGGATTTGATGTTCCATAATGGAAGTATCGTAAGTCCTTAATTCATCATAGGACCAAGTGAAAACATCTTTATATTTTCTAAGCATCTCATCATACTTTCTTTTTATCTGAGGGGGAAGGTATTTGGATAACTTTACTAACCTTGAATTTTCTTTGGTACCTATTTCACAATATTCAACTTCAAAGGGATGTCATCATGATTAAATAACCTCTCTAAAGGGATCAAGCCTTTGGGAATCTGATTATTTTTTAATACAAGAATGAGATGATTAGCAATCTTTTCTTGAAACTCTTGGGGATCTTCCCCTTCCTGCATGATCCAGGTAGGATCATTCTGGTTTTCCTGGTTGACATGTGTTTTGACAAACTTATCTACCATTTCTAAAAAAATTATGAGTTGTTCATCATCCTCAAAAACTTGCCAATGTTGTATGTTATTCGGTATCGAGGGCCTATGTCTCATCTCTATATGATATTTAAGTTTGAAATATGTTGGAGGTGCAAAGGTCAAGGCTACTTTAGCTAATGAATCTGCTCATTGATTTTCAGTCCTAGGGATGTAATGAACATTATCTGATGAAAATAATTTCTCAATCAAATCCCAAGCACAGTTCTTATAAGCCCTTAACCTTAGGTGATTAGCCTGGTATTGACGATTGATTTGTTTTATGATCAGTTCAACATCACCGTAGACTTCTAAGTTTTTTATGTTTAATTTTCCGACAGCTTTTGAACTATCAAAAAACATCAAAAAACATTTTCCAAACTCCTAAACTTAATACATCTTTATTTATTTTTTATTCTTTTTCTTTTTTCTTTTCTATACAGCTTTCTTCTACACATACATCAATATCATCGTCAATAGATAAAATAAAATTCCCTAGATCCTAATCAACAATATAAATAGGGCAGTTATTTGGATTAAGTGAGTTACTTATCCTAAACGCCAACCTGGTTTCTCTGTACAAGTGCGTGAACTGTCCTCCAAAAATCGGGATCATGGTGTACATCATGTCGAGTTGGAGGGATCCTCCAAGTTTGGTGCCCCAATATTTGGATAACAACATGCCATACTTTGGGGGTATATCAGCAACAACCACATCCATTAGAATTCTTTTCAAAGGTATCTGTGCAATATTAACTACTAAATTTGTTATCATACCTATACATTTGACTTTTCTCAAATCAAACGAATACAGATCTCCATAAGGTCAAGTGATTTTGAGACCAAGTCTATCCATAACAGCTTTAGGCGTTATATTGTGAGAGGCTCTAGAATCCAACATGCAATTATGGAGTATGTGATCGTGCACAATTAGTGTGAGATAGAAAGGGGCAACAGTATCTCTAGCACCTTTGAAATGCAGATCAAAAATTATATTAGCCTTATCATCTTCTAGATTTATCACATCAACCTGACTTTCAGTATCTAAAAAAATAATTATTTTGGCAATTTTCTTTCTATATATTGGATTTTTTTCCAGGTCGACAAGAGGTATAGGGATTTTGATTTTATTAATTTCATTTTCTAGACTGAAATTTCCCGTTGTTCTATCAAATTCTATGATTTGGGCTTCTATCCCTTTTTTTCAGTTTTATATTTTTGTGAGGTTTTTGTTCCAGCCATAGGATCCTCTATTTTCCTTTTGATGATGACTGATGTTTCTATTGGCTTTGCCTTGGTAAGTTGTGTGTCAACAGCCTTGGTTTTAACAGTCTTCTCTTCAACAACTTTTGAAACTATCTCATCTGTTTCCCTCCTTGGTAATATTTTCTTCACTGGGGTGGTTGTGATGTTCCTGTCTCTAGGACTTAGATTGTACTTCTGGTGGAGTTCGGCCATTATGTCATTAGTGATTCCTTGATAGGTTGAATTTTTTGTAATCTTGCTGTTCTTGTTATTTCCATATCTGTACTCTGTTTTTAGGGATTTTTCATAATCTTGTCTTGTTAAATAAGGTCGTTGACAGTCATCACCAATATTATTTATGTCTTCTTCTAACTACTCAAACTCTTTCATGTCTTCTCCTCCTATAAAGTTTTCACTTTTAAAGGGGGCTTGGATTTTTTGATCCTCATTCTTAATTTGTCTTTGTTAAGTTTGAGGGTTGGGATTCCTTCTGAAATCCTTTCTAGGGAAATGTTCGTTCTTTGATTGGTCTAATTCCATTCTTGAGATCTTATTTGAAAATTCTTTAATTATCCTCGACATGTCATCCATATTTTCTTTAGAAGACCTACCTAATCCACAGGGTCCCGTTGGGTCTCTGTACCATCTGGTTTCCCTATTTCCCGTTTCAAACATTGTTTTTAGCTTACCTGAAGACATCATATTTGACTCGATTTCTAAGGCATCATCTTGCATCTTGGTGAGTTGCATTGATCTTTCCCTCAATAACAAAGTGAAATAGGGATCAAAATCCCCAGCAAAAGTTACCTGCACTATAGGTTAGGAAGGCTTAACCTCAGTTGGAATTTTATTATATAGTTTATTAAATCTTTGGGTAAACTCAAGAACCAATTCAGAATTTTTCTTTCTCAGAGCCCCAAACTTGGTTAGACAGTAGAGATGGTCTTTACTTTCTCCCCATTATCTGATAAAAGTGCTTTCCAACTCATCGTATGACCCTATTGATCCTGCTTCTAGAACTCAGAACCAAGTTCTCACCTGTCCTTCAAAGGTTTGAACTGAGTCTCTAATAAACATCCTCATGTTCAAGACCAAGGATATCATCAAATTGGTCAAAAGAATTGATGTGTTCGACAACGGTTACGTCTCCTTCTCCCATGAATTTCAGAATATTTTTCATGTAATTCTCTGATAGATCATGAAGGGGGTCTGGGAGAAATAGAGGGGCATATATTGCAACAACCTTAGAAAATATTATGGGAGGTGGAGGTGGCCATTGACCGACTCCTCCTCCTCCTGCACCTCCGACACCACCTGCTTCAGTTGTGGCCATTGAAAAATTAGGGGATGTAAGTTGGAGATTATAAAGAGGACTTTTAAAGGGGTCTAGTAACCCTTCAGTTCTAAATAAAGGTTCTTTAAAATTATCAGATCAATGTTGACGATGACAATAAAAGAAATCTTTATTACCTTAACATTTTTTACCTTTTTTTAGTAATTTGGGGTACATTACAAACCTACTTATATCATCCATGCTTTTTATTTCTATAATCATATCATCAACATATAACACCTATATAATCAATAGAACATTTTCTAAACTTTTTAAGTAAACACAATGTTCATACTCGGTTCTTGTAAAATTTTGGCTCACCACAAATGAATCAAACTTCTTGTATCGTTGTATGGGAGACTACTTTAGGCCATACAATGATTTCTTGAGATTGAAAAAATTTATTATAATAGAATCCTAAACCAATCCTTGTGGTTGTTCCATATATACATTTCTTCATCCAAATCTCCATGTAAAAATGTTTCTTTGACATCTAGTTTCTCTAACTAAATATCAAGTAAAGAAACAAGTGATAATACTACATGAATAGAAACAATCCTAACAACTAGTGAAAATATTTCAAGGAAATCAATACCTTGCATTTAAGGGTACCCTTTTTTCACCAATCTTGCTTTGTACCTTTCAAATTTATCATCAACACCCTTTTTGACTTCGCAACCCATTTGCAACCAATAGCTTTCCTTCTCTTTGGGAGTTCAACTACGTCCCATGTTCTATTTTTCTCTAAGGAATCCATTTCTTCTTTCATTTTTGTCTTCCACTTATCACTTTCAATAACATCCATCGCTTACCAATAAAAATAAGGTTCTCCATAATTATAAATCAAACCAATAGATTAAACATAATCTTCATGCCTCTTAGGAGGATTTTTGTCCCATGTAGATATCCTCAGAGATGGTTGTGGAATTTCCACATTTTATTTTATATTTTTTGCATCCTCATATACCTCTTCAAAATCTTCTCCCTACTCCATATTTTGTATACATGGTTGTGTTTTCAACTAAATTTTTTTATTTTGTGGTACATGATCCTATTTCATTTCAATTTCTACTATGTCTAATTTTGTGAGAGGGGATTCATCAAATACTACATATTTTCTAATGATGATTTTATGGGTAGTAGAACCCCACAATTTTATCCCTTAACTCCATCACCATAGCCAAAAATTTTGTATTTCTTTGATACAATCTTATAAAGTTGATATTTAGAAATAAAAGCATAAGCATCACAACAAAAAAAAATTAGATTCAAGTAAATACATGAAAGAACTGTCCATACCTATTCAGGAATCTTATAGTATATTACAACTAATGGTGACCAATTTACTAGATAGAAAGTTATAGTGACTGATTTTTTATGCAGGATCATCACTATCACATCAAAAATAAGTGGAGGTAGAAGAGAACTCGACACCTCAACGCATTGAAGGAGTCAAAACCAACCTTGACCAGCTTGGTAGCGGTGTGGAGATCTTTTTTATTTTCTTGTTAATTAAGTTAGCTATATGTGAAGTTGGGCCATGGTTTGAAATGACAGAACGATTGTAAATCCTTACAAAACTATAATATATTGCAGGTGTAGGATAATTTCCCTGATTAGTCATTAGGGTGCATGTAATTAAGCTAGCTAGGTAACCGCCAGAGTAGAAGGGGATATAATTTAGATAGGAGGAAGAAGAGAGAATAGGCTCTGGGTCCTTAGACAAGTTTTCATTGTTTTCTATGTCTGTAAGGGATAGCCATTGTAATTATGTTTTTTTCTTTGAAATGAATAGAACAGAGAAAATTGATCCAATGGTACTTTGTTGATACTTTTTCATAGTTTAATTGTTATGATGAGTTTTTGAATGTATGAGGTTCATGGTGAATGAGTAAATGAATAAGTCTATAAGTATTTATCTTCTATAATTTATGCAAGGAGTGCATATTGAATGCAAGGAGTGCATGCTAGAGAGTCTTTTTCAACTCAAAGTTCAGAAGACATAGCGTGGGATTTTTGTATGTAGAGTGTGCATATTGAGCGCAAGGAGTGTGCATCACTATTATAAATGGACATAATTTTGGACGCCCTATTGTCGTACCACCAACATTTTTCATCTCTCAACCACCGCTTATGAGGGCTCAATAGTGGTGGGAAAATATCCCATGGTTTTTTCGACATTGGATGATCATCAATATTCTGATTCCCCTAACGTATGACGACCGACAACCTTTAAAAATTTAATTTCAAAGGACAACTATAAAACTATTGAAGATGTCTTTCGGTCTACCGACGAATATTTCGACGTTATCCCACCAACGCAGCCGACGAGCATGTTGTAGCTCTGATGCTTTTTTGGGAGTGTTTTCCATCGGAAGTCCAACCTATAGTAGTCGGAAGTCTGACCTGTAGTAGTCAGAAGACCGACAGACCTAAATATTTAAAAAAAAAAAATTGTTGAAAAGAGGCGAGGCATTATTTTTCTCAATTTCATAAAAGGAACAGACGGTTTCTTCAACACTGACCAGCCCATTCCAGTTTCCAAATTCTACAAGATCCTGAAGAAAATCATCTTTTGTCTCAAGCTTCAGCAAAGGTAGAGATGGATTGGTTGTTGCAATTGGAAATGGGGAAAAGAAATGGCATGGAATTTATCAAAAGATGATTCTATCAAGTAATAGGGAAAATAAATGCCATGGAATTTATCAAAATTAGTCCCTCATAGTTTCATAAATGTATTGTCCATGTTCATACCAAACCAAAATTTATTCACTTGTAGCAGCTATGGGATTCACAAAATGGGTTTAGTAACTCTAATCATCTAGCCATACCATTTGTTGAAAGTGGCCTCATTAAATGAAAAATTCTTAGTGTCCTTCCAACTCTTCCAAGCATCAAATTGCAATGAAAGAATTTGTTGATTGGGCATGGGATGAAGTTATCTTCCCTACAGGGGATTCCATTTCCACATCCCAAAAGTAACCAATGGATAGCCAAAGATGAATTAGGTGGATTATGTGTGGGGATTAGCACATAGCTGAAAGACTTCATCTATTAATAACTTAAACCATTTCAATTTAGTTCCCTGCACACATAATTTAGTGACAAATTGGGCATCCATGTTGAATTATTCCTTGGTGTACTATTTACACATGAGATGGATTGCAATCAACTAGCAAGCAAAATGGCCCACGGGGTTAATAATCAATGAGATGATGGCACCAAAACCTCCCCTATATGTACCATACTTGTGATATAGGCTAGGTTCATCCTTATTGCGACCATGCTTCGTCATAGCTTGAAATGCATGGGAGACATATTCCCCCTCCATAGACAACCTTGTTAAAATCTGTACATCCTGCACATGTATAGGGTATTCCCATTCAATCCATATGTAATGCCAAAGACCAACAAGTCATGCAACACCACAAAATTATATTTACAGAGAGGTTCAAACATAGGCTTCCAAACTATAACAGTGTCACTAGACTCAAATGGAATGTAATCAAGATAGGCTTCATGTCTAGGAACAAGTAATCTTCAATGAAGTTTTTGTTGACCAGTCTCATTTTCTCAACCTTCCAATGCAAATCCTATAAAAATTCAACTCTCAAATCATAGAAATCTATTGGAACTGCTTCCTTTTTTCACAGTGTAGCTTTCAGAGCCAAAACCCTTCTTGTCAATGCCTTACAAATCTAATAAAAATAAAACTATATTTTATCACTCTAAACTCTACAAACTCTTATCAATGCCTTACCCTTCTTGTCAATGCCTTACCATTCAGCTTTTGCCAAGAACAATCTGTTATACCAAGCAACATTTTTCAGAAAGATCCTCTTCTAATTTCTCAGGTGAAAAATCAGTTGGTTTTGGTTGGAGAATTCCCTTGTCTTGTATAGGTCTCAACCATGGACACTCTGATTTTACTCTTGAGAAATTAGAAGAGAAGATTTTTGGCAGAATTCACTTGTCTTGTATAGGTATCAACCATGGACTCTCAAGCTTAAATTTCTTCAAAACTTGCATACAACAATGACCAAATTACTTCAATTGTCACTAAACAACTTCAATAGTTAAATATTGTCTAACCTTCAATAGCTAAGTAAACAACTTATAAGTATTTAAACAAATACATATCGATCCTTATGGGTATGGAGAACAATATCACATCCCATAAATTGTACAAAAGAATACAATGGAGGCCAGTTAAGATTTTGTTGAAATTATATATTTAGCCCCAGGAGAATCAAAACAATGTTTAGTATAAAATAGAAATAGACGCACTGCAACTTGATAGCCTTTTGATCCCAAATCCACTTTTCTGTGAGTCGATATTAAAATTCTTGGACGGGACCGCCAATGACAAACATAAGAGGATTTAAAAGATAAATAAAAAATAACGGCCATAACCATACTGTAGCTACAAACACAAAAATTGTGATAGCTACCAACTCTGAAGTTTATATTTACGCTAAGACGAATCAAAACAATCTTGAGAATAAACCATTGTAACAATCATTGATTTTTATCAACACAAAATTAAATCACAAAATTGTTTACAAAATCGAAATGCTACTTATAGCTCAACTTCAGTGTAGAAAATAGAAATCGAAGTGCTACAACTTGATAGCCTTTGAGCACATTGGAGAGGGTCGCTATTAAAAAAAATAAAAAATAGGGTTTTAAAAGAAGAAAGGAGAAACAATGAAAATTATATAACTAGACCATATAATAGAATAAACTTTGCAATTTCAACATATGGCCAACATATACAATTGAAAACCAGCTAATCACTAATTATTTTCTAACCTTCAATAGATAATTAAGAAATTATATAATTATGTGATTTATGAAACATTACTTTGGAGATTATAAAAGAAAAATACACCCTTCAAAACAATGATGCATCATATATATAATTAAAACTTCTAGACCAAACCCCTTATTTGTGCTAGTTTCACCTTAGAGTTACAGTGCCATGAGTTGCTTCATGCTCAATATTTTTCCATCAAGACAAACCTAGACAAGACAACAAAATCCAAGATTATTCAATGGACATATTTAACCTCCAGGATATACCTACTCAAGATACTAGATCGCTACATTGGACAATCTAGAATATTAAATAAAATATGTATTTAAAAAAAATTATTCAACTGCAATTATTTACTATATGTTATGATGCACTAAATTGAGAATGTCAGAACATACCTTGACAATGCTTACAAGCACCTTATCAACCTTCTTTTGGAGTAGCCCCTCATCATACTAGATTCAAAAATCAACTTACTCACTGAGAACAAACTACAAACATGATAGTTATATAACTAGAAATAACTCTTGAATGGGATCCTATTGGTTTCAAGAATAATTTATTGGAGCCGTCCAATCTTGCAACAAACCTCCCTCGATTTGACGAAGCAACAATGAAGTCAACATTGGCTTTGTTGTTGTTCCGGTGGATCGAGAGAGGTTTGGTACAAGATTAGCCAATTCCTAATTTATTCTCTACTAAACAGGGCCAACC
>CBVK0102217822.1:0-10827 GCA_900067695.1 Picea abies
CGTGAGTCGCGATTTCCCGATTTAGTCGGAGCCGTCGATCATCGGAGGGACAGGTGACACGAGATCCCGGGGAGTCGGGACTTGACACTTCGATGGTTTCAAGGTTGAAGGGAGCATGGAGGAACTGCGAAGCCACGAGTTGCGACGGGTCCCATGGAGACGGAGCGAAGGATGACACATGGCATCGCACATCTGTGTTCGGGGTTTTGAAAGGTGAGAAAATCACCTCATTTCATCTGCCGATTTCCCGATGGGGAATTCCTCGATATACGAAGCATTGACCGTTGACCATCGACACTCGGAACTCGGCGTTTGAGTGGCCGGAAGCAGTGTTATGAGCCTCACGATATCGCGAGACCTGATCTCCCGATATCCAAAGAGGAGGTCAGCGAGGAGGAACCTGTGGGGAACGAAGGCTCCCGAGGGGAGTTGGAAGAGCTATTGAGTTATTCGGGCCCATGAAAAGCGAAGGTCCTGGTAGTGTGACCACCCGCTGAGGGGTGGTTTCACCATTGAGGAATCCATGTCTCTGTGTAGGGGTATCAAACCATCATCTTTCCTTGTGATTTGACATTCCCTTTCCTTTGAGCAAGTGGGCTTGATATTTACCACCAATCTTTCCTTCTTCAAGAAATTTGTGTTGATCATTAATCAAAAGACCACATAAGGCTCCAAACGTGTAATCCTTACCATATTCCTTCTGTGCCTACCAGTTGGTGAGGAAAGTCTAAACGAACACGTTGAATGGTGTTCTCAAATTAATCAGGATGAAATCGATGAGATTTCCATCTTTCTTCTAATAATTATTTCCACATTTGTCCAATTTCAATTGGAGTTCCTTCACATGTGCCAAATAGTCCTCTATTTTGTCAAAATAATCAGGATCTAGAGAGGTTGAATCTTTCTCTAATTGCATTATGTGGTTTTCATTGAATCTATCGAACAACGAATTCAACTTCTTCCATACTTGATGAGGGCAGTTGATTCCATTGATGTGAAAACAAATCTCCCGCGAGATATAGGTCGTCATGACCTCTACAGCCTCATCTTTCTTTCCATCAACAATTTTTTTTTGCTAATTGTCTATTGGATATGGAATTGTAGTCTTCGTATATGATTATAGTCCTTTACTATTTAATATGGTTTCTATGTTTGGTGCCTATACCCTGTAATTTGATTCATTTAGAATTATAGGATCAATCTTTGAATCCATCTTCAATACATGTATAGAACAAATTTGTTTCAACAAGTTACAATCTGCAAACCACTATCATAGAGTCAATCACGCAATGAATCAAACTCAAAAAAAATTGTGGATAACACACGAGGTTTCAAACCATCGGCTCTGATACCATGTTGGGGATTTAGTGTAATACCATATGATTTATCTTTTTATTTTATCATACAATTTCTTGTTTATTATTATTATTACTACTACTACTTTAAATTATTATTATTTGTTTATTATTTTAAGACCATTTATTTATTTATTATTATTATTTTTATTTAGTAATATGGGGCATTACAAAATCCCCATCATTCAAGGAACTTTGTCCTGAAGTTAACGTTAATTATGCTACTTATAGGTTTTTATTTTCTCCCCATATATTAAAAAACATCCTCTGTTGAAACTAGTATAAGGGCCACTGAAGTGACCACAATAGGCATCCAAAGTCCACATTACAACATTGGTGAAGAAAAAATACTCCCTAGCTTTTCTTCCCAACTTTTGGAACCAGGCTTAAGCCTATCGGTTTAACTAGACCCCCAAGGATCGAAACACCATTTTCCAAAATAAGCATATGACTCAGTACTCTTGTACCCTAGCCATATCTAAAGTCTGACCTAAACTCCCTCCACAACTTCCAGGTACAATCATTTGGAATTGAAATCCAATCCCACAAAACCATTGGTGAATAATGCTCCATCCCTTCTTCTCAATTTTAGCAATATAACTCCAACATCATGTACTATGGCCTACTAAAAATGGTCTCATTTCCCATTGAAAGTTATACAAGGAAAAATAACCACTAGGTAATGGGTGGTCAACTTGCAAGAACGAAAGAATAAATCTTCTTTCTTTGAGTTGTGTCTGTAATAGTTTTTTTTAATGTGTTAAAACTATTTCTAAATGTAGTTTTGTCAGTGTTATTTTTATCTTTTACCAAGGGATGTAGTTGAAATATGGCTAGGAAACCATACCAAGGGAGGCCAAGGAGTGAGAAACACATGAGAGGAAACATGGAAGAAAGAATGTACAAAGATATAATGATGATAAGATGGAAAAAAATTCTTTAGTTAGTATTGCATATAATTTTTGTGGCCTACAAGTTCCCACATCCATTGACAACCTACATTGATTTGTCCCTTTTTTTTATCCATTCTTGACCACAAGGGAAAACTCCTTACAAATATCTTACAATTCTTTTCAGAGCTTAAATTTGTTCTCTGAACCAAAATATTATTTTAATTTTTCCATCACCTTGGATTTGGATTTATCTCTAGAGCATATAATTTCATTTTGATTGTGCAATGGTGTGTCACAAGGTCAAAATTGGATCCTTATAATTTATTTGTTGAGTAGCGTACTATATTCTGAGTTGTTAAGTGTACCGAGTTATGAGTTTTGGACCAGTGTTAAGTGTTGTGATTTATATTTATACAAAGTTGAATAGGGAGTTTTCAAAAGTTTTAGATGAAGTTTACGACTCCTAGAAATACCAAACAATCAATATAATAAATATGTCATTAAATTTTGACTGTATTCAAAATTGAAGACATTGTATTTTTTCACTCGACCATCTATAAAAAGAAAGTTTTGTGCCTTGGTACAATCCTACAAGTCCAGTTCATTTTAGGAATACTAAATATCATGCAATGCAAGTTTCAATTCCCATGAGGATTTTCTTGACTGACACTAAAATCAACAAAATCCCCAAAATATTTAATGTCTAGAATAAAAGCTTTGTATATACCATCGAATTCTATTTCACGTCTAGTAATAAATTCAACCTTTTATTGTGTATCTTCCAAAGAAGTTTGGTATTATCTAATATGCTAGCAATCCCATCAAAATTTACTAAAACCTATGAAAAGTTTCTTGTTCAATCTTCTTGACATCTAATCCTTGAGGACATAGTAATCATGAGAGATAGTTCTGATTTAATATAAGTGTGACTAGCCACGGAGATTTGTGTTTATCCTTTTCTCTTGGATCACTAATATCTCATTCCATAATATCTAAAATTTGTTTACAACCTTCAAAGGAAGGATCAAGAAACTGACAAAGAATATCGAGAATTATACCAACATGTTTGATGTCACCACTTTCCTTGTCCTGACAATATTGAATTCCATATCCCCCAAATGATCTTCCATACCTATAATATTAGTTAAACTATGATAATATTTCACCTCCCCTATAGAAGGATCAAATTCACTCATAATTCCTATGGAAATAGCTACAACATGTTCTCTGAGTGGAACCCTAGCATCAATTAGTGATAAAATCCCTCCACAAACAGTTTCCATTGAATAAGATCCATATGAAGCCATGACCTCATAGTTTAGACAAACAATGCATGGAAAATCATCTTCTAGCAGTAAAAGAAAAAAAAAATCCGTCTCTACAAGTGCCCCATGTCCTACTTCACATCTATTTAAACCACCTTTTTAACCAACTTCATTGATTGATAATGGTGGAAAGTTATATTGAACCATAAATCATTTTGTTGGTGGACCAACTAAGGCATATAAATATTGTTCCTCTGAAAGATCACCTTAGTCTCTTTGATACCAAGTACTACGACACTATCTACAAATATTTAAATTTTCCTAGTCTCAAATGTAACTAATCGAGATCCAAATTCTACCTTCTCAAATAATATTTCTCTCATAGTAGGGAGTTGGTGCCATGAACTAGGAGAATCTACACATATCTTTTGTAATGTGGCAAAAGAATCCAAACATCTTCTCACACAAGAGGCCAAGCCCAAATACAATCCCAAATTTTGGATACCTAAAGTGAGAGTCGAAGAAGCTTTAAGAAGCAAGAAAATCTTACCATGAAGACAAATATATTCAAGCTACCTTTTGTTCTAAATACACTCTTAAAGTTTTGGAAATGTACCTATAAGTTGTATTTTTATGCCTTAAAACTCTCCATAGGCCCATTTAGTTTATCTGAAGATTGTGGCATCCAAATCAACAATATTGATTGAGAATGAAAAAAATTTCAGATGAAAGCAATACCCAATAACAATGGAAGAGCTTCAAATGGATTAAATGTGGAGATAAGAAGGGAAAGTGGGCATGCCCAAAAATGCAAATGAGTTTTGTTTATACTATTTGAGTGGGAACCTTAAACCCTTTAGCAATGTGGATGGTTTAAGCTAGAATGAAAAAAATTTCAGATGAAAGCAATACCCAATAACAATGGAAGAGCTTCAAATGGATTAAATGTGGAGATAAGCAGGGAAAGTGGGCATGCCCAAAAATGCAAATGATCCATGTTTATACTATTTGAGTGGGAACCTTAAACCCTTTAGCAATGTGGATGGTTTAAGCTTTACCTCCATGGTCATGTAGTTTGTGGGAATCAAAGGTTTAAGATTTGATATCATATAAGTAAAGAGTGGGACCCTTGGCACAATGCTAGAACTTCTAGCTCAATATCAAAAGGTTTTGTAGCTAACTAATTGACAACCTTTGGGTTTTGAGTAATATTTGACATTAAAATGTATGAATATCACTCTACTTCACCCACCTATTATTATATTATTTAAGTGATTATTAAAATTTGGCTTAGAAAAGAAAGTGATTTGACATCTCAATCTTGAAATAATTAATAGGTGGGAATAAGAATAACCATAGAAGGAAAATTATCTTATTAAGCTTCACAAGAGCTTCCATAGGTGTTTTCATGTTCTAATAAATCTTCCAAGAATAACAATTGTATCATATTTTATGATTATATTTGTAATTATTTCCATCTCTACCTTGAAGGCCCATAGGCTCTGAGACTTAGAACCAAAAATCTAATATCATATGTAATGACTCAAATTATAATAAATCTGAATATATAGATAAACATAGAAATTTTCAACCATTAACTTGCATGAGAGTTGACAAAATCAACACACTTACAATGCTCTGAAATTTGAACCGTTGTTCTCAAATATTTGATCCATCATACTGCAACGAAGTGTCGGGGATGACTCTCCTCCCAACCAACCTCTTAGTCATTAAGACTGAGATCCCCCAAGCCCTCAATCAACTATCAATGCCAACTTCCAAGCATTTTTCCTCAAATTGCACAAGAAAAGGTTGTTAATTAATTAGTCATGCAATTTTTAACCTTTTCTTAATTTAACTTTTCTTTGATCCCCTTTTTTAGTAATTTGTTTTATCTATTTATTTTATTATAATATCTTATTTATTTATTTATTATTATTATTCTTTTTATGTTAACTTAGTATCGTCTATTTATATTTAAATACCATTTGTTTATTATTATTATTATTTAATAATATGGGACATTACATACTCCCCTCCTTCAAAGAAGTTCGTCTGGAAGTTAACATTAATTATGTTACGTATAGGTTTTTATTTTCTTCCCATATCTTCCACAACATCCTTTGTTGAAACTAGTATAAGGGACACCCAAGTGACCACAATAAGCATCAAAATTCCACATCAAAACATCAAGGAAGTACGACTACTATCTATCTTTTATTCCCAACTTTGGAAACCAAGATTAAGCTTATCGTTCTAACTAGATCCCCAAGAAATATTGAAATGTTGACCTAAAATCCCTCCATAACTACCAGGTACAAGCCCTATGCATCAAGGTGAAATCCGACGTCACCACCAATGACTAATACTCCAACCCTTATTCTATACAATGGCATGAAAACTCCATTATCGGGCATTATGGCCTACTCAAGATGGTCCCATTTCCCATTGAGAATTATACAAGGAAAAAGAATCACTAACATACGTTGGTTGGTTGATTTTTTATCTATCCTGTAAGGTGTTTCTTTGTATATATTATCCTCCATAGGTATGGGATCTCGCGAGATCGTCAAATAAACTGGTCCTCTTGGATCACTCATGAAATTTTCTATCAATCACCACCTCACATCATGAAACCAATGCATTAGTTATAATCATAATATCATCATAGAAAATAATCCACATTTTGACTATTGCATGTGATGATGAGAAAAAAACTTCATTATCATCACAACATGCTCACGTATGCCATCATAAAATTCTTCCATGCAATTACATCATATCATCACATCAAGAGACACTATCATAATAACACGATCTCAACATTTCTTTATCAAATATATAGCATTACCTCAACATAATAATTAGAACCACATATTAAAATAACATTATGAATATGATAATTATCTCAGCACATCCTGCATGAAAAGTAATAAAACATCATGGACAGTCTTATCATGATTCATCGACAAATTCAAGACACTAGCTTGCATGATTATGTATACAAGGAATACTAGCTATCATATCTAACGCAAGAATTATCATGAAGACATCCATCTAGAAAATGGATCTTCTGGGTTAATTTTTTCATCCCAAGATAATTCTACAAAGGATCATTAGTACTATGAGTTCCATGTGATCATCTAGATACCAATCATTTCCTGATTATAATTTCCTATTCTTTTAACAATAAGGTTGACAATTTACGGGATATCTATAGTCACAATATCAATATGTGAAAGTTTTCATATATTTTCCTTTTCTGAATACAATGTTTATTTTCACATAAAACCCATCATCTATAACCACAATCTCTAGTCGTCCATTATTTCCCTTCATAGTGAAATTTAGTGAACCTCAACACTAAAATATTGTTGTCCTTACTAGCATGCATTAAATCATCAACATCAAAATTCCTTCAACTTTATATATATTTTTATAATTACCCATGGTTATTATGTCCCTTTAAATGTGTTTTTTATTCATTCAAGGAATACTATACATAATAACATGTGAGTAATAGATCATCATTATTTAAGTGAACATCATTCAGCCTTGGAAATATTATCTCATCTAATCCAAATACATAACGTGTCGTAGGCATACCAACTTCTTCCTCATTATGCTAGGCTTGTTTATCAATATTTAATAGTCAGTCTATCACATGATCTATTTTCTTTCTCAATTAGTAGATAATTATTATCCTTGAATATTTAAACCTTAAACATTTTCCTAGTCTATCACTTATCGTCCCCCACCAATTAAGAGTGTTCTAATCCATAACCTCATATCTCATCATTTTAAAATTATATAGGCCATCATTACAACCCTTACCAATCATCCTTAGTCAAAATCATGTTTCTCAAGCCACTCATCAACATTCTTAAGAAAGCTTCCACTTGAGAGAGAGAGAGAGAGAGAGAGAGAGAGAGAGACCCCTTCACTATCATCGCATAGATTGGCCCTCGGATTTATTACATTTTCATATTCATTTTATCACTTCAATGTTATCCATTAGGTATACACCATAAGGGAGTCATATGAGATTTAATTGACTTCTCTAATCCTAACAATTTCATATTGTTATGATTCAAATTTGGCACCCTACTTAACTTAAACTAATCTTTGACTGGCTATGAGAATATTGTCTTTATGCTAATGTGTTTTCCCCATTATACTTACAAAAATTTCATATTTTTTGACTTGTCTTTTTTGTTTCCATTCTATGGGAACTCATGGATTTATTACCCCTTTAATCTAATGTTTCCATACTTTTTAGAGTTCCTTAAAATAACCTTCACCATTATCATGATCACTTAACTTCATTTGTTAATTGACAACATTTTATTCATGATAGGCATTGTCCTTATTCCCTTTAATATAATGTTTCCATACTTCTTAGAGTTTCTTAAAATAACCTTCACCATTATCACAATCACTTAACTTCATTGGTTGAATGATGATCTGAAAATTGTTAGAAACCACTTTTTTTTGTACATATATACATGCAATATCTAACTTGATCCAAAATTTATTTATTGATCGTATTGAGGTGTTTTGCAGAATTTTGATGATGTGCTCTTTACCCAAAAACTCATGAAATGATGATTAGTTTGTTGAATAGTGAGATGACACAACATAAAATAAAAGAACTAAAATTACATAAAGACAACATACTTTTGTTTCATCTTTAAGTTCCCTTAAAGCCAATGAACATTGCTTTCTCCATCTCAAATATAAAAAATCATGACAGTATGTGCTCATAAAATCCAATTTAATGGATTCTCTTCAATTCCATCACTCAAAACAATAAAATAAGTTCACCTTTGAAATCCTTGCGAAATTTTGAGAGATTTGACTATAAAGTTGACCAAATTCTGAACTGGCTCAATTTTTCCCTCTTTGGCATGCAAAACAATGCATTAAATGTTCATCAATGGAAATTTGAGATAATGTTGTTAAAAATTACCCGAATTCACAAAATATACCTCAAATTCATGACCCTTGCTAAAAATAGTGAAAATGAGTATAAACATGACTATATTTCATAAATATACCTCATGGCAGGCTTTACGAGACAACATATTTAACCTATTCTTAGAAAACAAATCGAGACATCCATACAAACTAAAAATACATACCCTATATTGGAATTTGTGACACCTTAGGATTCAATCATTGGAATCCACTATGTGCACATTGGAATCCACACCCAATATATAGGGTTAAGCTTCTAACCTCCACGCAGATATTTGGCAACTTCATTACTAAATTTGGTGAGAATCCTATAACAAACAAGTGGTTTTGCCTATTGTTTAAAACATCGGCTAAAATGGAAGAGGTTAGGGGTTCTATTCTGAGCAACCCTTGGCATATTTGTTGATGGTTAGTTTTAACACATGGTATATATATTATATATAGTATATAGTGTAACTATATACTAGATATATTAATCTGTTGATTATATGGCATATGGTATATAATATAACCATATATTATGGTTTTAAACCCGACACACTATTAATCTGCTCCATGGATTGAATGTCATCACATGGTATGGTTTACAACTAAGAGCCAAGGGCTAGGGTCGAGGGCTTAGGCCCTTGACCCTTTGGCCACCCTTTTGAAACTTAACACAAATTCAAATATATTATGTGCCATATATAGGTTAAGAACCATGGTGTGATGCATTGGTATGGAGGTCTTTGTTAAGTCTTGGGAGGTTATGGAGGTCATGGGTTCAACCCCCGTCGACTCCATAATTTTGGTAACCTATGCTAATATAGTCCAATGGGAGGTTTCCACGTGGAAACTTCTCATTGGCTTGTACATGCCACATGTCATAATACAATTCATCCACTTGTGCACCACTTCTCAACCTATAATTGGGCCACTTGGATTGTACCTTTCTTAGTCAGCTTCCAATTCATCTATCTAGTCATTGTACAGTTAGCTCATGTGGTACATTGCGGTGTGGTCACATCACCTATATGATCATGCCACATATCACCCTGGTAGTGGTGACATGTGTCACCCTTTTACCCCTTTGACTTTGATTTTGACTAGTTTGACTTGAACTTTGATCGCTCATAACATTTCCATACGAAATTTGTTTGACTTGTCATTTGCACCATTGGAAAGATGACAACGAGCTCTACGCATTGATGACATTTTCTGGAGAATTTGGGACAACCAAATTTTGAGCATTTATGGATCCCCTGGGACCTCTGTGAGAATTCCTTATATCCTCATGGATCACACCTTCGCACTGAAGAACCTTTAGAGCTCCAAAAGTACAAATATTCAACAACTTAGTGATTATAATTCACTCTTCCATCTCAATGAATATTTTGGAAATTAGTCTTCATCTTGGGTCTTCAATATTAGGTACTAGATCAATGTACTTCTATATTTTTCTCCAAAGTATGGCTATGACTCTAGCCTTTGACATTGTCATTATTAGCTCTAGTTATGTCTCATAGACTCCCTAATAAGAAAATTCCCATACCGATATCCTTTATTTCAACATCCATTCCCATCTCCTATTGATGAACATAGTCCATCTTGACCAATAGAAGCCAGGTTGAATGTTAATCTATTCCTTTCCATTTTGGAATTTATATTCTTGTACTATTGATGTATCCGTAAGAGTTCCTAAATGAATATTATATCCATTGTCTCTCTTTCCTTGAAGAATAATTATGCTTGTCATATTATCATCTGTACTTGACTTGCTTCTATTCAAGGTATACATCCACACAAACATGACATAGTAATTTAAAAAGATTCTTATAGCACACACCTTTATATGCCTCTCGTTCTCTGAAGATGATTACTTCTCCTTTACCAGCTCTAGAAAATTTTGCATTAATTTGATGCTCTTTATGCTCCTGATCTACATGCTTCAAATGCCTACATTATTCTATTCCTTCACTTCTAGTTCTTCGGAATCAATAATTTTTTCTTAGACAATTTGAATCATATGTAGTGATTTAGATTATTACAAGAAAACACAATTGTTATTATGTTTTCTAAAGGATTTGAAATCTTTACAATGAGATTCCTCTCACTATAGAAAAATATGTATAGGTGTCTATCTAGAAATCTCCCTAATGAGATTCCTCTCACTCTAAAACAATATCTAAAGGTGGCTATCTAGAAATATCTCTAACAAGATTTCTCTCACTCTCAACATCATATAAGATGGCAATATAGAAACTCTCTTACAAAATTCCTCTCACTCATACAAAGTGGAAATATATAAATTTTATAGAGTCCCTCTCACTCTTATAATTTACAATGAGTGGCTTACAA
>CBVK0102217829.1:0-17858 GCA_900067695.1 Picea abies
CGTTCCACATACCACTGGAAATTGAATGATATGTACTATCCATATATAATAGTATTACCTTGAAATATATTAAAACTCATACTATTATACATGAAACAACCTTGGGTCCATTACCCAAACCTTTGTGTTACTGGAATTCGCTACCAGACTTTCTCCAAGGGTTGACATCAATCACTAAGGGTTGAAATCAATCTAAAATATCACTCTCCAATGGTTGAAATCAATGACAACCAACAATCCATTCTAAGTATCCATCAACCTAATCCAACTGTCTGGAAATATTTTTTTTTGTCGCGATAGTAGAAATGGGGTTGCGTCGATGATCTGTCTTTTGCCTGTATTTTCCGAATCAGATTCTGAATCAGGTTTCAACTCCTTGTCTTTGATATCAACCACCAGTGATTGTTTTGAGTGACATTCATCAGTGTTTTGCCAGAGGAGTTTTTGGAAATCACACCACTTTACAGTGTCCTTCTTCATCTTTTTGTTACCCTTATTTTCCTGTGGCTTGGATTGGTTTTCAGGACACAATTTTTAAGGGCCTTCTTTATCATACATTGGTTGTTGCAGTTTTCAGACCCAAATTATCGTTTTTTATAGGGTCTAAATTTATGCTCAATTTTGATAGCATATCGATAGGAAACTCCTAGTGATGAGATGTCTAGGAGATTCATTTCGGTTTGGATGTACCTGTGTAGAGCCCCATGGTATTTCAGAACCAAATGTCACTCAGAATCTTTGATACACAACTTTGTGCACAAAGTATGGAAGGTGTTGGTGAACTCCTACACTACTTGGCCCCTCTCTTGACACAATGTGGTTCATCTCATGTACTATTCGTCATAGTTACCAATAGGGTAATATTGTTCCTTGACCACATCCACACAAAAATCCCAAGTGGGCTTGACCCCATATATTCCAGAATCCTCTGTGGAAATTTTCTCCCAGTAAGTTTCCCACCAATGTTTGACATGGGGGAGAGCCTTAAGGATTACGAATGTGATATTTTCTCTACCGAAAAAATTGTAAACAGAGAAATAACCTTCTAGAAGATTTAACCATTTTTCCAAGGCATATGCATCTATCTTTCCTTCAAATACGAGAATATCAAAATTAACTTGTACCTTGAAAGGCGAGGTGACTCCAAAGTGGCTTCTTGAAGAATACACGTCGGTTGTTATTGCCAGGCATTGAAGGATGTGGGAAAAATTCTCCATCTTTTCATCCCTCTGTTGCATGAGAGCTTGCTCAAGCAACAAATTAATAGAATCGTCTGCTTTGTCATTTTTATTTTCTTCCTCCATTGAGGGTTTATTAGGCATGTGGGAGTGATTTTCCTCAAGAGAGACAAGATCCAGACCGAACTTGCTATACTCAGACCTTGTTGGGGACATGCACTGAAAAACGATCAAGAGCAATCTGCTCTGATACCACTTATCCAGATTATTTTTGGCGCGAAATGAGAGAAGATATATAATAAAGAAATGTATAGAGATATCTCAGATATCCAATAATATAAAAAAAATATATCAGAGATGCAACCATAAACATAGAGACACAATAATACACAATTTCTATTAATGAGCGAAATGTAAATAACTGTAGAAATACAGAATGAAAGACTCACTAGAATGGTGACAACTTATCTATGAGAAGAGATGTGACAACTACTTGCAATCACAAGAAGATGATTACAATGAGGCTCTAAAGGCCTTTTTAACATAAAAAAAGTCCAAAACCATAACCCCAGAAGATGAAAAGCCAACAATTTTATGGACCTCGTTTTGGGTAGTTTGGTGTATCAACTTCCCGAAGGCATAACTTTGGAATACGATCAAGAGCATCCTAGTCTAATACCACTAATCTGTATTATTTTATGCACTAAAAGAGAGTAGAGATATAATAAAGAAATGTACAGATATATATCAAATATCCAATAATATAATGGAAATATATCATATATGCAACCACAAACACAAAGATAAAGTAATCCACAATTTCTATTAATGAGCGAAATGTACAAAATTGTAGAAATACAGAGTGAAAGACTCGCTAGAAAGGTGGCAACTTATCTTTGAGAATAGATGTGACGACTACTCGCATTCACAAGAATATGATTACAATGAGGCTCTAAGGACATTTTTGACATAAATAAAATCTAAAACCCTAACCCAGAAGATGAAAAGTCAACAATTTTGTGGACCTCGTTTTGGGTAGTTTGGTGTATCAACTTCCCGGGGGCATAACTTTGGCATACGATCTCCATTTGGGGTGCCCGATAGCTCATTGGAAAGGTATCGTTGAGGAGATTCATTTTTGGGGATAAATGATATCCTATGATTTTCGTTGAGGGGATCAATCCAAATTTTTTTCATTTAGGCCCTCAAAATGGCCCTAGAAGTTTAGGAACCGAAAAACTGTTAAAAATAATAAGTTATCAAAAGACTGATTTGAGCCAGTTGGAATAAGTGGGTGGCCACTGATATCCACCTAGATAAATCCTCCCTCCTTAGGAATCAATGGTATCCATTGCATTGAGTGCTCGGGGGAGAGAGAAAAGCGTTTGTTGAATCTGCATCTTGATGAGCTACTTGCCTTGTTTGAGACGTTGCACTGCTTAGCTTGTTGAAGGTTGTCACGAACTTGTGGCTGAAAGGGTTGGAAATTTTTAACCAATCTAGATACATGATATGACTATGTGCAGAAGGAATCTTTTCACTTTGATGCAATCTTGTCAACCTGCTTCTGCTGGATAGAAGGTGCTTGGACTGAGGTTGCAGTGTTTTTCTGTTTACCTTTTGAATATACTATGAAGAAGCTTAATTTTGTAGTATGAGATACTACTTTGCAGAACCATTTAGGTGGGAGAGTAGTTGGAACTACCTCTGGTATCCTGTAGAGATGACACCCTAGAGTAACAATGACACTACGGGGTCAAGACTCATAGATATCATGGTGCTTCCACATATATGGCTGGCCCAAGAGAACATCACATACATACAGTGAGGTAACATCACATAATACCACATCCTTGAAGGGTTGGATGCCGTATTAAAATCGACATTGTTGGCTGACACATATATCATGTCCCTGGTGAAGCCACCCATTGTTTTAGGGCTAAGGGTGTGGTGTTTTCGACAATTCCAAATTTTTGATGACCTGTGTTGAGATGAGGTTCTTATAGCTTCCGCTATCAACAATAAAATGCAGTGGGGTCCCCTTCACCCACATCAGTGAGTGAAAAAGACACTCCCTCTCCTCAATATCTATTGGTTCTTCTATTTAAATTGTTGTTGTTGCAACAATAACAATGGGGTCTGTGTCAATGATTTGTCTTCTGTCAGTATTTTGTGAATCAGATTTTGAATCAGGGTTCAATTCCTTGTTTTTTATCTTATCCACCAATGATTTTTTTGAGTGACATTCATCATTTTTGTGCCAGGGGATTTTGTGGAAAGCACACCACTTTCCAATTTCCGTCTTCGTCTTTCCGCTACCCTTATTTTCATGTGGCTTGGACGGATTTTCGGGAGGTTTTTTGTTAGGTTCGTATTTATCATAATTTGGTTGTTGCATATTTGTAGACCCGAACTCCTGTTTGTTATGGTTCCTAAATTCCTTCTCGATTTTGACAACATATTGATACAAAGCTCCAAGTGATTAGATTTCTAAGAAATCCTTTTCGGTTTGGATGTATTTGTGTAGATCCCCATGGTATTTCAGAAACAAATGTCACTCAGAATATTTCATATACAACTTGGTGCGCAAGTTATCGAAGGTGTTGGTGAACTTTGACACTGTTGGCCCCTCTCTTGACGTAGTGTAGTCCATCTCATGTAATGGTTCTCATAGTTACCAACATCGTAATATTTTTCCTTGACCACATCCACAAAAAAATCCCAAGTGGGCTCGCCTTATATATTCATGACTCCTCTATGGAACTTTTCTCCCAGTAAGTTTCCCGCTAATTTTTGACATGGGGGAGAGCCTTAAGGAGTGCAAAGGTGATCTTTTCCCTGTCAAAAAAATTGTGAAGAAAGAAATAACCTTCTAGCATATTTAACGATTTTTCTAGTGCATCTGCATCTATTTGTCCCTCAAATACGAGAATATAAAAATTAACTTGTACCTTGAAAGGTGAGGTTCCTCCAAAGTGGTCGCTTGATGAAGACATGCCGATTGTTATCGATAGGCGTTGAAGGATGTGGGCAAAATTCTCCATCATTTCGTCCCTTTGTCGCGTGAGAGCTTTCTCAAGCAACAAATTAATATAATCGTCTGCTCTGTCATTTTTTTTTTCTTTTTCCATGGAGGGTTTCTTGGGTGTGAGAGAGAGATTATCCTCAAGAGAGACAAGGTCAAAACCCAAATTTCTATACTCGGACTCATCGGGGACATGCACTGAAAAAATGATTAAGATCAACCTGCTCTGATACCACTGATCCATATTATTTTCAGCATGAAATGAGAGAGGAGATATAATAAAGAAATGTATAGAGATATCTCAGATATCCAATAATATAACATAAAAATATCAGAGATGCAACCATAAACATATAGATACAGTAATACATAATTTCTATTAATGAGCGAAATGTATAAAACTGTAGAAATACAGAGTGAAAGACTCGCTATAATGGTGGAAACTTATCTCTAAGAAGAGATGTGATGACTAATCGCATTCATAAGAAGATGATTACAATGAGGCTCTAAAGGCCTTTTTAACATAAAGAAAATCCAAAACCCTAACCCCAGAAGATGAAAAGCCAACAGTTTTATGTGATGACTAATCACATTCATAAGAAGATTATTAGAATGAGGCTCTAAAGGCCTTTTTAACATAAAGACAATCCAAAACCCTAACCCCAGAAGATGAAAAGCCAACAGTTTTATGGACCCCGTTTTGGGTAGTTTGGTGTATTAACTTCCTAGGGGCATAACTTTGGAATACAATCTCTGTTTGGGGTGCACGATAGCTTGTTGGAAAGGTATTGTCAAGGAGATTCATTTTAGGGGTTCATTGAGAGCCTTAGGAAATCATTGAGGTGCTCGATCCCTAAAAAAATTCATTTAGGCCCTTAAAATGCCCCCAAAAGTTTAGGAACCAAAAACTGCTAAAAGTTCGAATAGGTGGGTGGCCACTAATACGCACCTGGATTAGTCCTCCCTCCTTAGGAAGAAATGGTCTCCATTGCGTTGAGTGCCCAAGGGAGATGGAAAAATGTTTGTTGAATCTGCATCTTGATGAGTTGCTTACCTTGTTGGACAAGTTGTGCTACTTAGCTTGTTGAAGGTTGTCATGAACCTGTGGTTGGAAGGGTTGCACCTTTTTAACCAATATGAATATAGGAGATGACTGTGTGCAGACATAATATTTTCACTTTTCTGCAATGTTGTTGATTTGCTTCTGCTAGATAGAAGGTGCTTGGACTGAGGCTGCAGTGGTTGTGGTGTTCTTCTGTTCACCTTTTGAACAGGCTGTGAAGAATCTGAATTTTGTATTATGACATACTACCTTGAAACATTGTTTAGGTGGGACAATAGTTGGAACTACCTTTGGTATCTTGTAGAGATGAACCCCCAGAGTAACAATGAAACTATGGGGTCGAGACTCATAGATAGCAAGGCACTTCCACATATATGGTTGGCCTGAGAGAAAATCACAGACATCTAGTGGGGAAAAATCACATAATAACTCATCCTTGAAAGGTTGGATGCCATATGACAATTGACACTACTGGCTGACATGGAGATCACATCCTTGGTGAAGCCAACCGATGTTGTATGGCTGCAGGTGTGGTGTTGTCGATAATCCCAACCATTTGATGACCTCTTCTTAGATGAGGTTCTTATGGATTCTACTATCAATAATAGAATGTAGTAGGGTACCCTTCACCCACATCTGTGAATGAAAAATGCTCTTCCCCTCCTCATGATCTACTAGTTCTTCTGGTTGAATTGTTGTTGTTGCAACAATAACAGTGGGGTCTGCGTCGATGATCAGGATTCTACTAGTATTTTATGAATCATATTCTGAATCAGGGTTCCACTTCTTGTCTTTGATATTGGCCACCAATTATTGTTTTGAGTGACATTCATCAATGTTATTCCAGGGGATTTTGTGAAATCGTACTACTTTCCAGTGTCCTTCGTATTTATGTTACCCTTCTTTTCCTGTGGCTTGGATGGGTTTTCAGGAGGTTTTTTGTTAGGGTCGTCTTTATCATACTTTTGTTGTTGTGGATTTGCAGACACAAACTTCCATTTTTTCTGGTGTCTAAATTTTTGATTGATTTTAATGACATATTGATAAGAAACTCCCACTGATGAGATGTCTAAGAAATCCATTTTTGTTTGGATGTACCTTTGTAAATCCCCATGGTATTTTAGAACCAAATTCCACTTAGAATATTTGATACACATCTTGGTGTGCAAGGTACAAAAGGTTTTGGTGAAATTTGACATTGCTTGGCCCCTCTCTTGACGCAAAGAGGACGATCGTATGTATTGGTCGATATAGTTACCAATAGGGTAATATTGTTCCTTGAATCCAAAAATAAATCCCAAGTGGGTTCTGTTAGTATTGAAAGTCACACTTTGACTGCTAAAGTGTAAACTCAACACCCATAAGAATGTAAAAAATAATTTTGGTTTTGAATAGGTGGATCAACAAGATGGAGAAAGAAAGGGAGAGGGCAACAAACTACAGATCAATAGGCTACACCAATGGGCAATGGAGTCACTAACATCCTACTCATTGAAGGCACAAAAGCTGCTCAATAGAAAACGAGATTATATGTTGATAAGTGGAAGAATGAAGAAGGAATCCATAAGGTAGAATGTTCACTAAAGAAAGATCCACTCAATTTAATGATTCAACAAATACTTGAATATAAACAATGACTGATGGGAAAAATACAATAGATCCTCTGCTGCTTAGGGATCCATAAATCATTGGCAGCCTTTGATCCTCAAATATGCAATATATTCAAATAATAAGAAACATAAAAAAAAAAGGTTACAATCTGAAATCACAGCTCTCATGAGTCTCCAATAGCAGTAATGCTTACAATCATAAAATTCCCACAAGCTTACAAATGAACACACACATGAAAACTGCCTGCTCCTACTCTCTCTAGCCTCTCTTGGCTCATGAATCCCTCTTCTCCAAGAGATCTTTCATTCCTTAATAAAAAATAGTATCCAAATAAACTTAGGAGGTCGAATACCATCTCCTCCATTGTATTCTAAGCCTTGGAGATAGGTGGCAACAATCAAAGAGACAAAAATCCAACAAACTGCTAATTTTCAGGAATTTAATTTTCAGGAATTTGTTGGAAGTCATTAATAAATTGTTTCCACCTCATTGCATTTGGCCTTTGATGGAGCTAATCCTAGGTGTAGGTGTCCCTTGAAATATAATTGATCCTTGAGAATCCATTTGAATCCTCCTTGATAGATGGAAACCTCCCAACAAGGCGAATATCAAAACTGTGACCGCTACAAGAAATTAGGTAGCGTCGCTGTAAAACATTTGGTAGCACCACTTAGATGTCTAATATCTCTGAAACCATAACGCATTTTGAAAAATTGAGAGAGGTTTTTTTTATTTGGAATGTGATGAACAAAAACCTCCTCCATGTAACATCCCTCTCTTATGCGCACTGAGCGAACTTATTCTTTGAGGACACTTGCTTGCAAAAGATCCAGATTATTATACCTTTGACCGTTGATTATTATTAGGAGGAATTATGGATGTGATTATATGTTATTTTGATATATTGACTTAGACAGGTGCTATTGACTTGGTTCTCCTATGTGTGAAGGATTTGGACCTCAAGGATGCTGAGTCATTGATGAAACCCTTAGACTCCGGATCGAGTCAGGGAGTGGACTATTGAGGTTTGATTGTTGTATATATATGATGTTTGTGCATCTGATTAGATGATATGATTATGGATATTATGTATGACATGATTCGTTGATGATGTAGGCTAACGATAGATTGTTGACCAGACTCACATGTGGAGTAGAGGGGTCACACACGATAACCATAGACGTTGAGGGAGAGATGTGGAAAAAAGCCCTGCCATAGCCTAGTAGCACTCCCACCCTGGCTCGAACTGTAGGTTAATGACTACCTAGTTTGAGAAGACCCACGATGCTGTGAGGGAAGACTGCGATAGTTGTTCATGATGATTCTAAAGGGCGTGCAGTAAGGTAGGGGCCTTATTCCTTAGAGGCCCTTAGTCTCCCATAAGATCATCTGGTGGAGTATTGACTCCAGGGATTTTTGATGTCTACCAAGTCAGTCAAGAGGTAAGTGGAACTCTTGGAGCACATAGTGTGTCCTGAAGGGCACGTTGCGCAAAAAAAACCCAGAAATAGGTGAGTGGCACCCTTGGAGCAAGTAGTGCGTCCTGAAGGGCATGTCCCACAAGGGAAACAAAATGAGGTGAGTGGCACCCTTGGAGCACCTAGTGCGTCCTGAAGGGCACGTCGCATTGTTAAATAATAAATGAATAAAGCTATATGGCCTTAGAACGAATAATGTGATGAGAAAAATTTTAAACAATTTCCCTAATAAAGTGTCGCCCAACCTAGGAAAATAGTGTCTAAGTCTAAGTGATACTTGTGATAACACACACACACACACATAAATAAATAAATAAATAAATAATAATGATAATCATCATTCATCATGTGACGAGAAGGGGGTAAGCAATTCAATTGATTTATAAAATTTTTTTGGGGGATAAAATTTAAAAAGGGGAAATAATTGTTTGTTATATTATGCTAATTACAAATTTATTAATTAAAAAGGAAAAGGGGAAAAAGGTCATTTTTTGCACATGCCAATTTGAGTTTTAAATGAAACGGGAAAGAGGGAAATTTAAAATATTTAGGAAACCAGGAAAAAAGTGGGAAACATAAGGAAAAAACAGAAATACTAACTTAGTAAGGTATCTAGCATTTAGGAGCTTTCTAAATTGAACTCAACTAGTGAATTAGTAAGGGGGTAAATCATTAAATTATGTAAGGGAATTTGGGGACACCTAGGAGCGATTCTAGGAATGCTTTTAGGTGGGTGAGGGAAATAGGAGTAATTAAGTAATTAATGAAATTAATTTATGGTGAAATGAAGGGGATGGGTGACACATGTACGGGGAGGATTTTTATAAATTAAATTATTGAAGAATAAATTAAATGTGATTTTGGGAAATTAAATGACTGAGAAACTCTATATAAAGGAGGGAGGAGGAGGATGATGGATCTCTTCCGTGATGCATAACATTATGCTGCATAATTTTAGACTTGACTGACTTAGCTTGTGGGAGTTGGGATACCTAGCTCGGTGAGGAGTGGTAGCTCAGCCTTGCAAGGCGAGTGGGACGCTAGATGATCTCTGGTTCAGTGTGCATGGCCCCTTTGTGGCTCAGAGCGATAAGTGGGAAGAAGAGCACCCCTAACATTGGCTGGGAGGTACCGGTGAATTCTCATCGATCGAAAAGCGAGAGCGACACAGAGAACACATGAAAATGACTCAGAGCAAATGAATTGGGCTACAATACACTTACTTGATTCTGCATGGTAGATTCTTATTATACCTCACTCTTTCAATTATGCATTTTTAAATGGGTAAATAAAATGTTTGACTTAGCATTTTAATTGATAACTTAACTCCCCATAGACTTAAGCTTGTTGTGATTGATTCCCTTGGCTTTCAATCCTTGCATGTTGTGACCACCCTGTGGTTTTATTGATTGTGTGATGAGTTTGCACTTTATACTATGCCCTCACCCCTAGCTCAACATTCCTCGCCTGAACAATCGGCCAGGATTCGGATCAACGGTCGTCACTTGGGTGATAATAGACCTATAGTTCATAATGCCTTGCTTTTCTGTGTGTGGATGGTGAGTGAAGGATGTGATGCCCAGTCGTCTACCCCTGTCGATTGTTCTTGGTTGATTGATGGATTGCCTTGTGCCCTTTGCAACGAGCACTTCTATGATTATTTATCCCTTCCTTCCGTGACCTGCTTATTACCCTCCACGTTTGATGAAATGAACACTGCATTTTACCATTTTACTTGTCTGCTAATTACCCTCTTTTATATTCACTGCTCATGGACAGTTTTTAATATTGACAATCAAATTTTTGGGACGGTGTTTATGATGTGTATCAAGATAGTGTTTATTTAATAGATTTTACCAAAGGTATCCCTTACACCTTAGCAACGATTATTTCTCGAGTGGTAGTGATTTGCATTAACTGATTAGATTTAGCGACTTAAATCACAGTTCCATCTCTTTGATTAAAAAAAAAAATTATTTGTGTTTCAAATTATGTTTATGTCTATGCTTTTTTTTGTGTTTGATATCCCAATGGTTCCCTTCGATGTTGCCCAACATTTTGGGTATTAATTTCCAGCATGATGATAATTCCGACCCTACATTTGTCTGACTTTGAATTTTTATGCTTCGTTTTGTCAACTAAATGGTAAATTGCATCTCCTGGGAATGAATGATGGTCTCTTAGATCGAATATTGGCATTGTTTAAAAAACAAAAACACACAAAAAAATGTCTTTGACACTAGACATGTAATACTGACGTCTAGTGGATCACCACCTATATGAATAGAGTACCAACATAAACACCAGGATTTGAGTGTTAGAATAGATTAGCAGCGCCAAGTAGCATCATCTACTACCGAGATTGCCAACAACCTCAGATCAACGTTTGGATGACTACGTGGGAATATTGAAATCTGGTAGGAATAATTTAGGGGGCACATACTTGGGGCATGGATAACATGGCACTCTAACCATAGCAAATCTAGGTGGTGAAATTGTTGGGCAGTGAGTCATCCTACTTAGCATTTAAATTCCACCTTTAAATGAAATTTACACCATGATTTATGGGCATAGTTCCATTGTTGTAAGTTTACATTTCACTTGATGGTACGGTTTCCTTGATTTTTAATAATGAATTATATATAAGTGGGAATACGGGAGATCTTTTATATAACAATGATTGACAACTTTTCTCAGATATGTTCTGTGTTATATAAGACAATGACCTTTAGCATAGGTGAATGGAGAATGCCTGTGATACAAATGGAGATTTTATGTGATGTCATGCAGATAGAGATTAGGTGTTTGGTGAACAACTATCATATGAATATAAACTATGGGTTAGAATGGTGATTATATGTTGGGTAAATAGCCATTTTGTAAATAGCAATATCTGTTATAGGAGTATTGATTTTAGTTTAAGTGTGTAGCGACTCATGATTAACGATTATCTTATTACCTAGTGTTAATCAGTGTAGAGTTTACATATCTTTACCAACTCTTTTACCCAAATCGCTATACAGTTAATTACGGGCATTACCCCAGATTTTTCCACCCTGTTAACCATAGTCTAATAAACAGGATGGGTAGTAGATCTGATAATAGATACAGTAACTTTAATTAAACTTCCTTGCACTTGGGTCACAGAGATCCTTCTTGGATTTTAGTAATGATAGCACAGTAGATAGCGAATCAAACATTGCAGTGCATCCAGGTATTGACATAATTTCAGTGATTTTAATGGTAGCCTTGTAATGATTTAAGACAATATAATGATCGTGAATTAATGATTATTCTTGTTGAAATTATTGTAGTTGGAATTTAGTGTTAAATTATTATCCTATTTTAAAATTTATCTACAATTATATCATTTATTAAATAGTAAACTGATATATTGAATATAATTGTAAGAGTTGTGGTGATTGAAGATGATATTGATAATTTAAGAAGCCTGCTATACACCGCACCCAACATAAATCCTATAATAGTTATAGTATGGATTAAGAGTTAGGAAAGGAATTAGGGATAAAATCCCTTTTTATTATAAAGGAAACTATTTTATAGGAAGAGAAAGTTTTGTATGATGTAATGATGTAATGTATTAATTGATGGATTAAGGAATTCACCTTAGTTATTTTTAAATGAGATATATAATAAGTTTTAAGTATTAACACTATATGTCACAACGAATGCTTTACTTATATATATATTGTTTCAGGTACATGAAGGCACCTCGTATAATAATAGTGTAAATTACATCATGTTCGAACCACTGTTTGATGCAATGACGTAATCGTGTGCCTTAAGGAATTTTTTTTTTTTGGGGCGGTTGGTCTTAGTTGTTTTACCACGCAGGATGGCTTGTAAGAACCCATAAGTCATTTGGATAGTTGCACAATTTAATTGAGGATGTCATCTTGCGTCTTGAGGATCAGATGCTGGGTTGTGTGAGTACAGTCTTCTTGTCATCTATTTCGGTCTCCTAGTGCATGGGTTTGTCTTGAGTCTATGGTCCAAATAGACTTTGTTTGTGCCAGGGTTATTGTTGTGCCTATATTCTGGGGAAAAAATGATTCCTGATGAGGGGATCATGGCATGCCCTATTGGATAGAGGCGAATGATATCATAATCGGAGTCTATGCTTCCTGTATGAGTGTGGTTGATTGTTGTAAGATGTTGTTGGTGCTTGTGTTGTAATGCCTTCATGTGTCTGGTAGCACGCCATTGAGGTCCTATTTAACTATCCATTGAGGTCTTTGTGTCAGGATGGGGATATTGTCCCTTATCTTGTAGGCATGGTCATGTTGTGCCAGGTGGGTAGTCATTTCTTCTTGTTGTTCTACGCACGTTTCGCAAAGTTGCTCTTGTGCCAATGCATGGAGTCATAGTTTCCTATTGCCTGGATTGCATGCTTGCATTATTCATCACTTGTGTGGTTAAACTATTGTCATCATCACCTTCTTGCATAAAAATATTTTTTTTTTCACTTTACGCTTTCTTTGGAGTCGTAACGTTTGGGTTCGTTACATATGGTATCAGAGTGGGTTCAACCCTGCGACTGTGGATCACCAGGCTTTCCACTGCAATAAAATTGGAGTATTAATTGTTGCATTAATTAAAAACCTTAACGTGTCCATATGGTGATCAAATTTAGAGGATTCCTCAAAGGTTCGCAATGTGGTGGTGTGGAAGGAGGTTCGACGCCTCCAGAAGTTCCTGCACTGTCGGAGTCAAACCCCCAAGGGGAAGAACAAATCCTTGGGATGGATTATCTTGATGTAAGGGATGATGATGGTATGACAAGGCCCTTCTAGGTAATTTCAAAGGGAATTGATTCACCATCGGTGCTGAGAGGAGGCCAGGGCACCTGTACCCCTGAGGGTCCATAATGCACCTTAACTAGTACCGTTAGCATCCACCGAGAACTCTAGAGAGTTGAATTCTTGAGTCCATGAGTGTCATGGACAGCTGTGTCATTGAGGCACAGTTGTAGGGCAAGGCATTGTGCTTCACACTTCACGATTATGACCTCCAGCATGAAGGTCTGCTTGATGGTATTTCAACTGAAGGGGAGTGCTCTTCTATGGCTGAAGACACTCCTGCCACATTTGAACATGGTCGTCAATGACGTGTCATGGGAACTATTCGAGGAGAAATTATAAGAGAGGTATATTTTTGAGGAATTCATTGAGTGCTAGCTCAACAAGTTTGACGCCCTGTAATGAGGCAGCTACACGGTGCTCGAGTATGAGACTCATTTTGGAGATGCTTTGGTATGCTCTGCACAAAATTACCCAAAAACTTAATGTCAAGAAGTTCAAGTTTTTCCTTATTGTAAGAATTCAGCTTCCACTTTGGGTATCAGGATTACTAGACCGAAGAAAGTGTGCTGGATTATGGGGAGCCACATTACCATCATTACTACCTAGAGGAAAGGGCCGAAGCATCTGGATTAGCCGGACCCACTACCAGGGGTGTTTTGGGAAAGGCCCATCGGATTCATGCAATGGTGAATAACCTCTAGGTAGAGCACCAGTCGACTATGCTCAAGACGTCATGTACCGTCGCTGAGCGGACTCTTAGAATTTTGATAGATCCCAGTGCTACCAAAAGTTTCATTTCTGGTGCAGTGTTAAAAGGATTAAGGTAAAGGCAATTGAACAGGATGAGTGTATCTTTGTAGATATGGCTTCGGGGGCCAAACAAAAGGTTGGAGGAAGGGTTACGGGATGAACTCTTAACCTGGGAGAGTTTGTCGCTAAGGCCAACCTGTACGTCATGATATTAGGATCTTATGATGTCGTGATCGGTATGGACTGGTTGGAATCGTATGAGGTGATACTCAACTGTAAGACAAGACGATTAATCTTGGTCAATGATGAGGGGTAGAGACGTGTGATTGTAGGATGGAACCAGGGAGTTTCCCTGAGGTTCATCTCTTCCTTGCAGCTACGAAAGAGCATGCGCATGGGATGTAAGCTTTATGTGATCCTTGCGTGAAATGAGAAGTGAGCAATAGAATGTCTAGAACACCTTTTTGTGGTGAGAGAGTTGCATACGTCTTCCCAGAGGAGTTACCTGGGATGCCATCAGAGAGGGAATTGGAGTTTACCATAGACCTAAAACCGGGGACTGAACCGATAGCTAGAATGCTTTATCGAATGTTGGCCCCAGAGTTACAGGAGTTGAGAATGCAACTGAAGGATTTGTTGGACTTGGGATTTATACATTCAAGTATGTCACCATGGGGCACGCCTGTTATTTTCATACAAAAAAAGAATGGGTCATGGAGGCTCTGCATTGACTACCATCAATTGAAAAAGGCAACGATCAATAATCAGTACCCGTTACTGAGGATTGATGATCTATTCGATCAGATGTAGTGTGAAACGATGTTTTCCAAGATCAATTTGTGATCAGGGTATCGCCAGTTAAGGATCAAGGAGGATGACATCCCTAATACTTCCTTTAAGACGAGGATTGGACATTACGAGATTACTGTTTTATCATTTGGAATGAAAAACTCCCCTAGGGTATTTATGAGTTTTATGAATGAGATATTTTGCGAATACTTAGACAAGTTTTTCCAAGTATTCATTGACAGATTTACTCTTGGACGGCGGAGGAGCATGACGAGCACTTGCGCTTGGTACTACAGTGTTTGCGAGAGCACAAATTATATGGGAAGTTGTCCAAATGCTTATTTTATCAATCGAGGATTCACTACTTAGGGCATGGCATCTCTAGCGAAGGTATCGCCATGGATCCAGCAAGGGTCGAGGCTATTATGGAATTGCCTGCGCCGATGAATGTCCTAGAAGTGTGGGGCTTCATGGGTTTAGCAGGATACTATTGACCGATTGCCGAGGGATTTTCGAAGATAGAAAACCTGATTACGGAGTTACAAAAGAAGAACAAGAAGTTTGTTGGGACCGAGAAATGCTCGAAGGCATTTTAGAGGCTCAAGGAGCTGTTGACAACAACATCGATACTAAAGGTACCTAACATGGATGCATACTTCTTGGTATGCACTGACGCATCCAAGGAAGGCTTAGGTGGAGTCGTGATGCAATATGGTCGAGTGATCACTTACATCTCAAGGAAGCTGAGAAGGCATGAGGAAAACCATGCGATGCATGATTTGGAGTTGTTAGCCTTTGTTTATGCCTTGAAGGTTTGGAGACACTACCTTGCTGGGCGAAAATTTGAACTAAAGATGAAGCACTATGGACTACAACACATCTTTACACAAAGTGACCTGAACGCACGATATCGACATTGGTCGAAAATTCTTAGCGAGTATGATTTCGAGATTTCTTACATAAAAGGAATAGTGAACCGAGTGGCAGATGCATTGAGTTAGAGACCATGCATCTTTCGGTGTTGCCTCTTCAGACGAATCTACATGAAAAGATTCTAACTTTACAGTGCGACAATGACTGGTACAAAGAGGTAAAGGATTTTATCAGACAAAGCACAATGATGGTACCAAGATTTGAAGGATTTACATTTGACGATAATGGATTATTGAGGTTTGAAAATTGGATTTACGTACCACCGAATGACGAGTTGAGGATATTGATCCTAAACGAAGCTCATATGGATCACCCGGGAGTCATGAAGATGAGGGTGGACCTTAAACCCTTATTCTTCTGGAAAGGAATGAAGGAAGAAATAGTCAACTATGTGGCAAGATGTCTAGAATTTCAGTAAGTAAAGGCTGAACATAGACATCCAACAAGATTAATACAGTGACAGGCTATTCCAAAATTGAAATGGGAGGTTATTTCGATGGATTTTATTGTTGGATTTCCACTAACGACAAGGAGACATGACTCAATTTTTGTAGTAGTCGACACTCTGATGAAGAGTACTCATTTTATTCCTATGTGTATGACGTATCAGGAACTTGACATAGCTAGAGATTTCATCAGTGAGATTGTGAGGCTGCATGGCATGCCTAAGAGGACTATATACGATCGAGGATCGATGTTTACTGGATGATTTTGGACTAGTTTCCAAGAGGCCTTGGGAATGCAACTTAACTTTAGTACTGTGTATCACCCGGAGACTATCGGGCAGACCGAACGAATGAACCATACCTTGGACGACATGTTGCACATGTACGCGATGGACCAACAAAAGTGTTGGGAAAAATTCTTGTCACCGGTAGAATTTTCTTATAACAATAGTTACCAAAGCACCATAAATATGGTGCCCTTAGAGTTCTTTATGGGGGACCATGTCAGACGCCTTTGAGTTGGGATCAGCTTGATGATAGGGTCCTAGTGGGACTGGAAGCAATCCAAGAAATGGAAGATTAAATGCAAACTATAAGACAAAGGATCAAGGAAGCGTAGGATCGACAGATGAGTAATGTCTATGTGCTTCATGCCAACCGTAGTTACGATGTGGTGATCGAGTATTTTTACGGTTGAAACCACATAAGAGTTCGATCAAGTTTGGAAAAAGAGTCTAAACTATCTCCTAGGTTCATGGGATCCTACGAGATTTTGGAAAAGAGAGACCCGTGGCCTGTTGACTAGCCTTGCTTGATTATTGAGGCGTATGCATGATGTCTTTCATGACTTTGTTTGAGACTTTATGATTAGTAATCCTACAAATTTTTGAATTGAGCACCTTGTGGGTGTCATATGAGGGTGTGCTCCTGGCTGATTTGAATCACATCTTGGATCATCGCATTCGATAGCTACAACATCGAACAATAGATTAGTTTAAGGTCCAGTAGGACAACTACAGTCTGCACTCGACGACCTGGGAGGACGCATATGATATGCGCCAACATTTTCCATTTTTGTTGGATAGAAGTATTGTACTATGAAAATTCGGGATGAATTTTAGACCAAGAGGGGGTGTATGTAGCATTCCTCTCTTGTGTGCACTGAGTGAACTTATTCTTTGAGGACACTTGCTTGCAAGAGATCCAGATTATTATACCTTTGACCATTGATTATTATTATGAGGCATTATGGATGTGATTATATGTTATTTTTCTATATTGACTTAGACAAGTGCTATTGACTCGGTTCTCCTGATTTTGCAAGATTTGGACCTCGAGGATGCTTAGGCATCGATGAAACCCTTGGACTCCAAATCGAGTCAGGGAGTGGACTATTGGGGTTTGATTGTTGTATATATATGACGTTTGTGCATATGATTAAATGATATGATTATGGATATTATTTATGACATGATTCATTGATGATGCAGGATAACGATAGCTTGTCGACCAAACTCACATGTGGAGAAGAGGTGCCACGCATGATAACTAGAGACGTTGAGGGAGAGGTGTGGACAAAAACCCTACCACAACCTACTAGCACTCCCATCATGGCTCGAATTGTAGGTTAACGACTACCTAGTTCAAGAAGAGCCACAATGTTGTGAAGGCATACTGCGATAGTCACTCACGATGATTCTAAGGGGTGCACAATAAGGTAGGGGCCTTATTCCTTAGAGGCCCTTAGTCTCCCACAAGATCA
>CBVK0102217840.1:0-23937 GCA_900067695.1 Picea abies
GAAAGTGATGGGGTTGAAAGCAATGGGAAGAAGTTTCACCTCCAGTCTTTTTATGTGCCTCGGGAAAAGAGTCATCGGTAGGGAGCTTGAGTTTGGTGCAGAGTGATGCAAAGACAGATTCCAGCTGGGTGGTCAGTTCATGTTTGACTTCCGTCATTGCGGACTACACGACTACATTTACGGATGCATTCATGGAGGCATCACGGGAGGCAATAGTAGAAATGAGTTGTTGCACTTCTTGTTGGGTCTCAAGTAAACAATATTGCAGGGTGTTGAAGTGAGACTATAGTTATTGGTTACAGGTATGGGCCATGATGATGGGTGAACTGAAAAGGGAGTGGGAGGGGTCGGAAATTTTTGCAGAAAAATGATATGGATAAAATTGATAAGGGAGAATAGATGAATCTAATGGAATAGGTCTCAAATAATGGTGAAAAAATTTCCAGACTTTTTTTTTTTTTTTACACAGCTGCGGAGTTATGCTTTGGTCTGAAGAATGTTGCAGTGCTAAAATCCCCAAATTCTGAACCATAGAGTATTTACTTTAGCAACCCGAACACAAATGCGTGTCTCCGACGGTTTAATATGTTTATTTTGTTGTTTATGTTCCCCAAGGGTTAGGTATTCAAGGGTTCTACAGACAAGGGTTTTCCCTGTGCTATAGCTCTTGGATATACGTGCAGGGTCCAATAGTAGTACTCAACCCAATATCTCAGGGCACTAACTAAGGAGGATAGACTATACCCTTAGCCGTACTACCCAACTACCCAGGTACTAGAGAGTATCTTCCCGAGTGTTGTTCTCGGTGACACTATAGAATTTCGGCAGCCGATAGGTTTATCTAAAGAGGGCTTAAGGAAATTTAGGCCGATCCGTACACAGGTGTTGGCTGATGCGCTACCACTCGAAGGGGCACCAACAACGGTTACAAGGGTGGCCAACAGATGTGCGCTTAAGAACCACTTGTATTTCCTGCGTGTATGAATCCCTCAACCACGGGTTTATGCGCGTAACGAAAGATCTCTGTGGCTTAAAGAGGCCGAAATACGTCTCTACCCTGGAAAAAAATACCCACAATTTCTGCCAAGGAAAGTGCTCTGATACCACTTGCAAGATACCAGATATATAAAATATGCAGAACATAAATGAAATACTAGAAATGACAGAATAACAGTAAAATATCCAGCATAATCTTTACAATACACATAAATTATATACGAAATAGCAACAGAATAACACTTTGATAGCAATGTTCACAAGCCTCTTCGAGGGAGCAACCTCCAGCCGAGCAGCGCTCTGTTACAATAATCTCCAACCTCGGGTTTTCATACCCTCGACCCTTATTTATACTAAATGAGTCTATTAAGAGAAGCATCTAGAGGAAGATCCTTCTAGAAGCAGAAGCTTCTATTAGGTCTTCTTACATCCACCTTATTCTATTTTATTGAAAGGTCTTATTAATATTGACCTTTATTACATCTGAATACATTGATCTACCTATGTGCGGGTTAGGACCTTAACAGTAGAGGAGAAGTTGGGGAAGTTACAAGATAAAGAGAGGATCGACACTATGTTATAACTGCAGAAGATCGATACATCTTGCTAAGGAATGCCCTGGTATAGGCCCTATTTTCTTTTGTTGTAAAATTGTGGGTCATGAAGTTGAGGATTGTCCAAAGATGATTGCTAAAGTCAAACACATGAATATGATACAAGAAAACTATGAAGGAAGTCAAGAGAATAAGATCATTTTAGAGAATCATTAAGAGAATGAGTTAGAGAAATCTCTAACTATGTTATCACAGTTGAAAGAAACGATGAATGATCACAATGATGTCAGTTTACCAGATATATTGAAGGCAAAAACAATGCATAAATGCAAGAATAGGAGACTTCGACATAGACTGTGTCTTGGATGAGGAAACATAAGTGAATATTATGACAAAACACACTTGGAAAATTTTTGGAAATCCTACTGTGGTACCTTAATTGGGAAGAATAGGATTGTTTAATGGAAATATGATAACCTTATGTGGAAGATTTACTAATGTACCTGTTATCATCCATCGAACACTGACTGAAGAGGAATTTGAAGTCATTAAGTTTGTTAAGAAAAATACTCATTTCCCACTTTTGTTAAGAAACACTTGGATTGGGAGGGAACAAATCAGAAGGAAAGAAGAGGAAGAAGCTGTAGAAAATAAGAAGCAAGAACTAAGGGATTTCATAGCTAGAAAAATAGATCGACTTATAGAAGAACAAGAATTTAAGTCGAAGAAACAGAGGGAAAGAGAATTAGATGTCGAATTTGAAAGAATTCAAGAAGGTTTGAAGGACCTATCCATGCAAGAAAGGATTATACCCACCCTGGAATTAATAAGAGAAGAGATATTAACTTCGAACCCTTTGAGAGTACATCAACAATGCGAAGTCACTACACTAGGAGAAGATAAGAATAAGAATGGAATTCGAGAAATAGTTAGATAGACTCAGATCATAGGAAAGAAGGAAAGGAAGCTCAGTAAGAAGAAATCCAAGTTGGAAAATCTATAGGGAGTTATAGAGAAGACTTCACAGGAGGCAGGTTTACAGGATTTGAAATTTGTTGGAACAAAAGAACCGCACAGAATGGGACTTCACCCTGATGAAGCAATATGACCGTTGGAGGCACCCCGACCATTAGAAGGACGCTCTAGAATGGATAGGAAATGCATTTATGGGTGGATGGACCACATTTGGGATGTTGAGATCATTCCATAATGGACAAATTCTCATTAAGGGAAGCATTCCTGCCCGTTGGAAGAATCGGTTATGACGCTCGCTTATTTAACCCATCAGACGTTGTGTCAGGACCACTTTTTGCCACCTGTGATTATATGAGACAGGAAGACAAGTGATTGTGTGTTGAGATTTTTTATTATACCTCACCATCCATTGTTTACTCCACCCATATGTTCTCCTACCCATACTCATCTGTTTAAAACTGAGAATGTTGGGTGAACGCAATGAGTTAGAAAAGTCCATCGAGGAGGTTCTTAAGAAGTTTATTGCTGATAAAGCTATGTTTGAAGGAGTTCAGGCATCATCGACTAGGGGAATCCATGCTTCCCCTTCGACTGGACATCGTCCACACCATGTCAACCCCATGACTGAGCAACGAAGTAAGCATCACGGAGATATGGCGAATGTGAAGAAGATCACATAGATATTACCAGGTTATATCCCACCCTTGGCTAGCGTGGTTAACTACAAAAACATCTCACGGGACTTTGAGTACACATTGATCACCATGTACATTCTGAAGGGAATACATGTAGTGGGAAGTCAGTTGGGACAGATCCCACTACTGAAGAATAGTGATTTCAACCTTGGAGACAAAAAGAACTATGCCTTTCTCTCACCTCACAGATATTTGACGAAGACCATTGGGAAAAATTATTGCCTCATCTCCTAGCCATGGATTAAGGAGCTAGAGTAGTCAACGATACTTAACATGATGAATATTCCCCATTTTGGTTGACACCAGGTGGTTAACGCTTATGTTGAACTTCTCTTGTCATGCTACCATGGAGGAGACCTATGGCTTGATCGATGAATTACTGTGGATCCAATGTTGATCCACTATATTGCAAGATTGAGCATGCAGGGACCCGACCCTCAACAATTTTACCTAGGGAAGACCTCATATCGCTCCTTGGCACAACACATTAAGGAGTCTTATGGTGAAGTTGAGAAGGGAAAGTGAGGATACAAGGTAGCCTCTATCTAGGATGGCGTAGTGCACCTCACTTTCTGACTCATAGCTAGAAAGATTGTAAGAAACAATCACCCCACACAAGTCATCGGGTTCATGGTGGATCTCGCAGGAAAGTACATGGAGGGAATGCAAATGAATTGGGCAAGTTATATCATCAATGAGATCGATAAATACTATCATGAAGCTCGGGATCATGGATACAAGTTCCACTTCATCTGGTTTCTTGTCTCAATTTCATTTGTCGCTTGGTGGATGCCAGAAGGAGCCACCTTCCTGGAGATTGAACCGTCGGAGTTGTTGGCCACCAGGTTCTCAACCTTGTGGTACACCAACAACATGTTGAATCAATGGAATTCAAACATTGTCTTCCATGCATACTATCAAAAACTGAAGGTTTCCATCAAGTTGTTCCCGCACATGACACCGCACATCCTACACTAATACAGACCGATAGCCAAGTTTTGTGCAGATCCACATTTTATATATATAACTACATGCAGAGATGAGAGTAAGGAGGAGCTACATTTTTATTACAATCTGACCGATGAATACATGGAGGAGTTTCAAATACCTATTGCTGATGTCAAACTCTTCGAAACTAACATTATAGGAAGCCCCTTGGTCACCTGGTTCGAGCATGCAGGGAAATCTAGTGCAAAGAAGAAGAAGAAAAAGGAGAAATTTCATAATAGATAGACTAATGAGGAGGAAAATGCCTCAGAAGAAATTGGATCTGGATCACCCATAGGAGGAGGAGGAGGATAATACCAAGCAAATGGACAAGGAGTAGGGGAAGAAGGAGAAAAGAAAGGAGAAGGTGAAGCTACACTGTCGAAATATCCACTCACTCAAATAGAAACACCGTGAAAGAGGAATGTTACTCTGTAGAAACCTTCGACAAGAAAGAATACCCATTCTAGCAAGCCCTAGCTAGAGGCCACACTCACAGAGGATGATATTGGACTAGTCCGTAGAGTGATGGAGGATGTTTCCGAAGATCTCTTGCAGAAATATGGAGCAAAGCAGGAGGATCTGTATGGAAGGGTCGAGGAGGAGTTGAAGGAGATACAACAAGCTATTCAATCAATCCTTGCAGTACCTATTATGCCTTCCTCATCGGATACTGCAGAATTGGGGGATGATCCTACCCAATTGAGAAGATTAGTAGATGCAACAGAGGCTTGCCTTCAGAAAGTTCAAGAAGAAAAGGAAAAGGCTATATAAGACCTGAAGAAAGAGAAAGAGTAAGTCTTAGAGAAACTACAATTTGCGCAGTACTGTGTAACCGCTTATGAAAATGAGAAAGATGAGTTCAGGTGATGCTGGAGGAAGACAAAGAAAATATACAGAGAGAAAAGGACCAACTGCTTATAGAGCATACTGCGGTCAAAGAAGCATTGAGCAAAGCACTTTTCTCTGTCCAAGTCTTAGCACAGGAGGAATAGGAGGCAGTTGAAGTTCAAGTGATGAAGCTCACTGAGGCCATCCAATAGCTTCAAGCAAGGGTAACGGAGTTGGATATACAAGCAGTACCAAGCACTCCGCAAGAAGTGCACGATCAGAGGGAAGAAGCCTCTAAGAGCACAGTCAGAAGGATCAAAGACCTCACCTCAGAATGAAAACAAATAAGCAACAAAAGCACGCAGACCTATGAATGCCTCATAGAATATCCATAGCTTAGGAAGTTGGAAGCACAACTACAGGAGGCACAACAATAGGCACTGTCAGTACAAGTATAGATGAAGTTACTCACTACAGTCGAGAGAATGAAGAGATCACGAGAACATCGCGTGGTACAGAAACAGATTACTGCCATCCAGGGCAGGGTAATGGATGTCGCACAGAAGTTGCAACCTCTGCGGGATGAAGCCTACAAGGTGTTTGAATAAATTTAAGCACAAGGCTCACAAGTGGACCAGGTGGTTGCAATAGTGGAACAATGTCTGGAAGGGCCTATTACAGAGAATATGATTCAAGATCTCGTCGAGGAGGAGGATCGAGAGAAGTAGCAACTCTAGGCCATTCGAGTGAATCTTGAGGCCTTAGAAGCAATGTTTCCTAGACCTGAGTGACTCGGGACGAGTCATAGGTGAGTGTTGGGGGCCTGTTGGACCTCAACCAAGTTTTGAGGAAATCTTGGTCAAGAATGACCACTTTTTGGAATTCTCCGCAGTGATTGAGGAAGGAGCGCCCAGGCGGAGATGGGATCGTGGATCTCACTTGTTTTGTGGGCTTTGTGGACCCAACAAGGAGTTCTTAGGGTTTTTGTAAAGGGTTATGGGATGTTGGCCCATGGGTTCTCCCATGTTTAGGCCTTATTGTAAAAGTATAAATAAGAATAATATTGTAAGGATAAGTAGTAGTAGAATCAAAGTCTAAGTGGCTTGCAAGGATAAGTGCAATTAGTTTTGGGGTTTCTTAGTACAATAGAACATGTATGTAAGGCTTCGTGCTTGATAGAGAAGTGGGATTTGTGTAGTGACCTAGTTTTGGGAAGGAGGATTTGGTGTTCAGTGAACAGATCTCCCATCCTCCGCGAAGCTTATCTCTGTGGATTAGTGTAGAGAAGCAGATGAATGTAAGAGATTTATAAGAATAATAAATAAGATGAAGTAGTTGGTGGATGTAGCCCCACACTGGGGTGAATCACATATATTTTGTGTCTCTGATGTGCTTTGTGCTATGTGAGTTTGTCATTTATCTGCTTAGTGATTTGTTATTATGTATGATGAATAGATCTTATAGTGCTCAGTGATTACTTGTGCTTTATGAATGAATTCTAGATCTAACTCATTGATATGTTATAAGTGGTTGAAGTACTTAAGATTTATTGTTACTGCGTTGATCTATCTTAGAGTTTCATTTTGCGATGTTAATAAATCTAATGAAGTAATGAATATCATCTCCTAAGTTTTATTAAAGTTCTTGTGAAGTGTGGTAATCACAGATCTATGTCCCAGCTTGGTTACAGACACCTGAGTCATGTAGTCCCCCCTTCCTCTACCTCAGGTTAGACTTTTTCTGCTTCACAGGTGTTGTAGAAAAGGCCGATGGTTATGGTTTTGTTGATGTGTTGTTGAAGCATTGAACCCTAGGTCTACCCCTCTACCAACAATTATTCAAAATATACATACCAGAGGCAATACAGGTGAAGGATTGGTAGCTTACTATATGTGACAACATCCATACCATATGTAATGCATGCAGTTGGACAAGTGGCACAATTTCAAGTAGCACCAAAGGAATCACATGTATTAGCAGTGAAGAGGATTTTCAGATATCTCAAAGTAACAAAAGAGTTTGGATTTTGGTATCCAAAAAGAAATTATCTATCACTTATTTCCTACACAGATGCAGATTGGGTAGGTTGCATTGATGACCGACGAAGCACCAATGGAGTAGTGTTCTACTTGGGTGAGTGTTTAGTATCTTGGCTAAGAAAGAAACAATCATCAATATCTTTATCTATAGCCGAAGAAGAGTATATTGCAACAACAGGATGTTATACTCGGGTTCTATGGATGAAACAAACTTTGATAGATATACAGGTTGACTATGACGAGCCCATTCCAATCTATTGTGATAATACAAGAACCATTAGTATCTCAAAGAACCCGGTGATGCACTCCAAGAAGAAGAACATTCCAATAAAGTATCACTTTCTATAGGAACAGGTTGCAGAGAAGAATATAAGAGTTGAATATGTGGGAAAAAAATAACAAGTGGCAGACATATTTACAAAACCACTTCCAAGGGAATCCTTTGAGTATTTTTTCCAGAGACTCAAAGTAATTTCTACTCCAAAATGAATTCTTTTGAATGCTTGTATTTATGTCGTAGATTTACACGAGGAAGCACCATAAAGAAAACAATTCAGGTTGGGAGATCAATTTTAGGGAGAGTTCAGTCAGGGGGAGCAACCCCAGATGGAAAGATACCTTTTCCATTGATGAAAAAGAGGGAGAGATTTCTTAGATGCAAAGGTAAATGCTTGGAGAAAGAGCATAGAGGAATGGTTCTAGGGGGAGCGATGGTCATAGGGCGAGCATGAGTGATATGAATTCAATATTGCATCTGAGTGTTTCCATCAATGCCAAAGGGGGATATTGTTGATTATTTTGGTTGGTTTTCATTGATGTCAACCCTTGAAGAAAGTTTGGTAGTGAATTCTGGTAGCACAAAAGTTTGGGTAATGGACCCACATTTGTTTGATGTATAATGGTATGTGTTTTAATATATTTGAAGGTAAGACTATTCCATATGGATAGTACATGTCATGCCATTTCCCGTGGTATGTGGAACGTCACATAAATCCTCACGGTTAGATATTTATGGCCATGTGAAGTTGGAGAACCCTCATGAGTCATCTAGAAGCCCCAAAANNNNAAGTAGTCAAAGTGGTTGCAAAGAAGAAATTATTTAAATAATAAAGTGAAGTGATGAGTGTAATATAAGTAAAAGTGGATACAAAATAAATTATTTAAATAATAAATTTTATGGAGAAATTACTAACTGGACAAGTGGTTAGAAGTGGGTTAGCCCTAAAATAAGGAAAGTGGTTTAAGATGGTTAGAAGGTAACCCCTCGAGGATGCTACATAAAAGTATAAATAAGAGGAAAGGGTCTCTAACTTTAATTACACTTGAGAATATTGAATATCTACAAGTGACTGAGGTAAAAAAAGGATATATATGGTGAATTTTAGAGGGAAGGTGAAGTAAATAAGGCCGAAATTCAAGGGAGGATAAATTATTTTGATGATGCTTTCTAAGGTATGTTATTTATAGGTCATCTCACCCTTTTCGCAATAAATTGTTTTCTGGCATGATTTAGACCATGAAATCTAGAGCCCGTTGAGGAAACATATCCAAGTAGATGTGATAAAAATTTCATCTTGTGGGTCCTTGTATTTTTTGAGTTAGACTCTGTGGAAAATTGGGTTTGTGGCTAGTCCTGAAACTAGTCTAAAATAGGTGTTTAGGTAAAAACGACATAACTTCTTCATAACATATCCAAATTCAGCAAGACAAAATGTATTGGTTAGGTATAGTCTATAGTATTCATTTTACCATTTTCAGATCCATGTAACAAATTTTCCATGCGGGGCACTCTCTACAAGTTCTCTCTCTAGAATAAGCCATAATTCAACAAGGTATGCCATTTTTTCTATAACTCCTTTTCTGAGAGGTTCCAAGCAGTGAAAACTAGAGGAGTTGCATAAAAGACACTGATGAAAATTCTATACTATTTTCAGATATTTATTCATTATAGGTACATAGTTATGATTATTTCAAGTTAGGGTTGTTGACTAATACAAAATTAGTCATGTGAGACTAAAGTAAAGTTTGATGAAAATGCTAGTCTCTTGCTATTAAAGTTAATGAAGGTTTGCAGGTATGTGATCATATACACTAGATCTATTACAGAGTTACAAATCAGATTTGGATGATGAAATTGATGAGGGATTTTGGTTCAGGTACATGTTGGGTACGTGATTGACACAAGAAGTTGATGAGTTGGCACATAAATGAGTTGTATAGTTGATGATGTTGGTACATCTTGATTAGTCATAGTTTATGTGTATTTGATGCATGATTGGTACATATTTGGTGTATGGTTGATGCACTCATTGATGGTACAGGTTGAGGTTTAGGTTGGTGCATGGTTGATGCACTTGTTTATGGTACAGGTTGATTACAAGTTGTTTGGTATAGGTTGTTTAGTGCATGATGATTGGTACAAGTTTACAACAATATATCTCACAGTGATAGTGTGAAAATTGTTCCATCATTCTACTTCTATGATAGGGAGGTTGGATGGGGCAAGAGAAGGTGGTTGTAGCCACCTTCCGGTTGTAGCCAGAGAACATAAGGGGTTGTAGCCTTCTTCTTGTTGTAGCCAGAGAATTGGGGAGTTGAAGCTTCCCTCAGGTTGTAGCCTAAGAAACTAGGGGGTTGGAGCCTCCTTCCAGTTGCAGTTGGAAAACAAAAGAAGTTGGTGCTTCCAATTAATGTAATTCTTAAAGAAATATAATAAAAAATATTTCATGTTTTTATCCCGATTTGGGTTTCCACGTAAAAATACTAGTGTATTGTGTATCTGTATGATTTTTCATTTGTTCTTTGTTTATTTACTCTGAAACTATTAAATGATAATGCTACATTGATATAACACTTGCATTTTATGGTTAAAAAAGGATTAAATTTCTCTATTACTGATTGACCCCCCCTCTTAGTAATCCAACATATGGACACCTAAACGTGTCAAAATTGGTTAGTGGTTATCCAAAAACCATCAAATACATGGTATCAATTGGTCAATGGTTATCCCAAACCACAGATTCAGAGAGAACTTCCACTGATGCACTGATAGCAGAGTGGTGATACTGCATGTTCACCAATCAGTAGAATACATTAGATTCTTCTGGCTCAAATACTTGGAAAAATTATCTAAAATTCAAAAAATCAAGAAATGTATAGACATTGCAGTTGTTCACTTACATATATCATCTCTCTTCCAGTTCATTTCAGAAGAACCATTCAACATACAGATTGGAATTATTTTAGGCAGTTCTTCATTGAGGTTCATATGAGGAGTTTTAATATGAATACTTAGAAATGATACTAGTTTATGATTCATTACTAGTATTATTGATCAGACTTGTGATTGAGGGGGGGAATGTTAGCCTATGACTTACCTTACCAATCACTAAATCTAATTGTCACCTATATTTGTATTATTAATTTAGGATATTAGTAATATATCCTCAAGTGATGACTAATGAGTTAGTTAAGATTTCCTATCCTAATCATCATACATGATTTTAGGATCTAGAGAAAATCTCTCTATGAGGTGGCATCACCCATTGTACTATAAATATGTACCATTGGTGTGAATACATTAGTGTTGTCTAGTGATAATTTTCCATCAAACTTCTTGTCTTGATTTTTTTTGTGCTCTATATTTCTTCAAATGATGTGAGTTCCTAGGATCTTCCAGGGATATAAAAATCATCCCTTTCCTATAACCTCATAACTTCATGAGTCTAGAAATTTCATAGATCCTTTCTTGTTGAGCTACTAGTGACTACCGATGATCCTCACATGTTTTTTACCATGTGTCCTACAAGGATCTCCAAAGTGGATCAAATCTTAGGAAAAATGTGCATTTTGGCTTACATCTTCTTATAGATTCCTCTATGGCCAATAGGGTAGAAATTAAGGCTATAAAACCAACAAGAGTCTATAGGGCACTGCCACGTCAAAAAAATGTTGTTTAGGGCCTCAAAACGACCCCAAAACATTGGGTCCCAAAAAACTATAGAAAAACTGCCAAAATGGAAATTGTATGTTGAGCCAATAGAATATGTGAGAGGCCATCCATGTCCACCTGGATCAGTCCTCCCCCATTAGGAAGAAATCATCTCCATTTTCTTGAGTGCCCCCATCAAATAGAGAAATTTTTGCTAAACTTGACGCTTGATGAGCCACTTGCCTTGGTGCAGTAGTTCCTCTTCTTTGACAACCCGAAGAGTTGGATATTTTGTTGCGAGTTCCCTTAAGCTATGTTTCCATGATCCAATCAATGGTTTCATGTTCCATTTAGTTAGGGTTGATATATGTAGGTGTCATCTAATATGTCACCTCCGATGTATCCAATAGTGGTGGAAAATATGGCCAAAGGAGGCCCACATTGAATACCAGGTGTAATCCAAGGAAGGGGGGAATACTTAACTAATAAGAATTATTTCCCATGGCCTTGGTACATGGATGTTTTGAGTTCTACATGCACAAGAGATGCATGATCATCCTATTGATGACCTCTATCATTCCATCGGTCAGAGGGTGGAAGGAAGTGGATTTGGTGAACTTGGTTTCCAATAACGACCAACTGGTCGAACAAAATGTGTTCAATAATTTATTTTGACAATATGATATGATGGTATGTGGTAGTCCAAAGTGTACCCATACACGCTCGAAGAAGAGCTTGGAAGTGGCCTCGGTTGTGATACTCTTCCTATAGGTGGTCATAATGGCCATCTTAGAGAATTGATCAACAACCACAAATACATAGTCATTTCGATGCTTGGTTGAGGGGATACCTAACATGTAGTCCATTGAGATGGATTCCCAAGCCCCATCAGCAGTAGGAAGAGGGGTTTGCAGTCCTTGTTTTTTAATGGATAGATTGGTAATGGAATAGGAAGTGCAATATGTGATATACTTACTAACATCTTGTCAAAGCTTTGGCCAATAGAAATACTTATTTAGTACAACCATTGTCTTCTCCATGCCTAATTTTCCTTCCACTCGACTGTAGTAGGATTAAAAAATAAACTTTGTACGCTCACTTGAAGGAATGTAGAGATGACCCAGATGACATAGCAGTCCATATTGAAGATAGAATTCAGAAACAAACGTTCCTATTCCCAACATCTGGTAGGTCATAGCGAAGTCAAGATTGCTATAATAGAGTTGGGACCACCTAGAGGTCTCATGCCCAAAATATTCGAGCACTATGTAGTATGGTTAGTTTTTCAACTGGAGGTTGTCTAAGGTAGTCAATGACTTTATTGGTGCTCCCTTTCTTATACTTAATGTTGAGGTGAAATTGTTGCAAGTATGTGGACCACTTTTTATGACGGTCATTATACAATTTACCTTGTGTCTATGTGAATTGTAGAGGCCAATGATCCGTATGGCTTATTGTCTCCTTCCCCATAATGTAATGCTTCAATTGGCAACATGATTGTATGATAGAATACATTTATTTGTCATATGTGGGGTACTTATGGATGAAATATGAGAGTCTCTCACTATGATAGGCCATTGGATGATAGTGTTGAGTGAGAACGACACCAACAAAATAATTGGAAGCATCAGCCTCAATATCAAATGGTTGTTGCATATTAGGTAAGGTGAGCACCAAGGTTGAGCATAAGTGATGTTTCAGATCATTAAAATATTTTTTTTGTGATATTTCCCACAAACAAATGGCTTTGTAACCACCCTTGGCTACTTGGCTGAGATCCCATGTGATATGGGAGAACACTAATACAAATATATGATAGAATTTGGTGTGGCCTAAGAAGCTCTGAATCTCAGTGAGTGTTGTTGGGGCTGGTCAGTCACGAATGACTTGGATCTTGACTAGATTGACATGGACACCATGTTGATCTACAACATATACGAAGTATTGAACCTTGGACATTCTAAAGGAGAATTTATCTATGTTAACATATAACATGTGTTGTTCTAGAGTGTGGAGGACCTACTGAATGTGTAGAAAGTGTTCTTCCCAACTCTTTCTAAATACGAGGATGTCATCCAGATATACAACTATAAAATAATTAATGAAGGTACAAAATATGTCATCCATCAACCTCATGAAGGTGGATGGAGAATTCATCAAGACAAAGGGCGTGATCAACCACTCAAAAATCCCTTCTTCAAACTTGAAAGTGGTATCCCATACATCAATATATTATATGGGGACTTGGTGGTAGTTGGACTTCAGATCAATCTTACTAAAGTACTTTTCCCCCTTGAGATGGTCGAGAAGGTCATCAATTCATGGAATTGGGTACCGATTCCTAACTATGATTTTGTTTAGAGCTCTTTAATAAATACAAAGTTTCGAAGTCATGTCTTTCTTCTGTATGAGAATGATTGGGATTCCATGGGGTGATGAGTGTTGGAATACTGAGAGTTGTCGGTGAATCAATATGATCACTTTATACCATTTTTGACCACAATATATATTCTTTCCCTTTAACAACAATGTTCAATAGTTTATCATAAATGTATCATCTATGTTTATATTCAACATATATCATGAACATATAATCATAAGAAGCATCACATCAAATACACAGTAGGCCATTTTTTACATGGAAACCCAAATGGGAGAAAGCCATTGAATGATTTCTTATATAGATCAAGAATTCATTCATAGGAAGCACCAAATTCCAAATTCCCCATATGCAACTGGAAAGAGGCTCCAATTCCCTATTCTTAGGCTCCAACCTGAAGGAAGCTACAACTTCCTAAATTATCTAGCTCCAACCAGAAGGAGGCTACAACCCCTTGATTTTTAGGATCCAATTTAAAGGAAGCTACAACTCTCTAATTCTATAGATCCAACCAGAAGAAGGCTACAACCCCCTTTCCTTTCCCCATACTCCTGCTCTAAAATATAAGTGTAGACCAACTGTCACTACCACAATCATTGCCACTGTAACTGCAACTGTCATTGTCAGTGTCACTGCCACTGTCACTGTCACATCAACCTGTAGCTTATCAACCTGTCACTATATCCAACCTGTCACATCAACCTATCCAACCTGTCATTGTCACCGATACTCAATCAGATCCTCTCACATGGATCATATACCAAGGAAACCTCTCAACTAGATGTCCAACATCACCAACACATGCCTCTACCAAGCATTTACTAATATCACAAACATACCATCACAAGATATGTGTCCAAACCATCAACCTATACCATACCAAGCATCAACCATGTACCGCAACCTGTACCATAACCAATGCATCAACTATGCATCAATACTTGCACCATCACCACATGTACCATACGAGGTATCATACCATGTGGAAACCTTGCACATCAAATATGTACATCAACACCATACCATGTAAGAATCATATACCATATCATGCCATGCACCATGTACCAATAAACCAAGAAATGCACCAACAATGTATCTCAACAATTAGACCTCAACCAACATGTACCATGCAACCAATGATGTGCCTCAATTCATTTACCAAAGTCCACAAACAGATGCCTCTAGCATGCTCCTCAATCTCACCAATATGCAACCTCATAACACAATATACCAAGCCTCAAGTATGCACCAAACCATACACCAATATAGCCAACAATGCTTCTAATCAATGTACCATAACATCACCAAGATGTGTCATATCACATACTAACATCACAATGCATGTACCATAACACCATAACACCATAATCATAACCCTTAAAACTTACCTATTATCCTATAGATGCCCTGATATACTGTAAACTAACATGTAACTTCTTCCACAATCCTTAGCAACTAGGTACCAACATCTCTTCTCACCCTTTCACAAGATTCTCACAGATCCGTGACTTCCTTTACTACAACCCATAGATATCTATGGCTTTTTTCATTGTAGCCCACATACATCCATGCCCTTCTAACTTGCAACTCATGGATGCCTCAAAAACTAGGGTTTTTACAACTCCGAGACTTTCACCTTCAACCTTGCTTTGCAACCTCAAAAAAATGTTGTCACAAACTAGCCAAAAGATCACAATACTAGAACATAACATTCACAATATAGATATTGAATTGTAATGTGTGTATTTCTTTATGAGAGAATCCTTGAGGTGTTTATATACTTTTTCATAGTAACTTCTCTCCTTACTTTAGGTATGTCTTGTTGCAACCACTTTACCCTTTGAATAATACTATAACCAACTAGGGGCTTCCTTAACACTCTTTGGGGATTCCAAATTTACAAGGCCATATCTCCCTAACCATGAGGAACCATGTGGCGTTCCAGATATCACCAAAAATAGAATGACGTGTACTTGATATTATTCCCTATAATTACACTACCCATCTTGTCCATATTCCTTAATCAACTTTGGGTCCCATACACAAACCTATGGGGCTACATGTAGATTACATCAAATGCACCCAATTAACTCATTATCAATCTCAATAATACAAATTTCAATCAACTGTCCAACATCTCTGGACCTCTCCAAGGGTTGACATCAATGACAACCAATTGTCCAAACTAACTATCCAAGCCAACTGTCCAAACATATCCCCCTTTGGTATTGATGGAAACACCAACATTGATGGCAACACTGATGGAAATATTGATTCTCCAACACTCATGCTCCCCCTATGACCATTTCTTCTCATCAATGTTTCTCACTCTCCCCCTTTGAAATCAATGGAAAAGGGTATCTCTCCTTGGGGTTTCTCCTCTTGTCATCATGCATCTATTGTTTCTCTTCATTACCATGACTTTGTTATTTATTTACTTCTTTGACAAAAGGTAACTCACACTTTCCATATGTCTCCCCTTGTATGCATACTTCGAATATTCCTGTCTGGATCTCTTTCTCTGATGATTTCTCTTCTATTGACTTTTCTTCAATATGTAGATAGATGTAGGGCTACTTGTACATGTTTCCTTTCATCTCTTCCAGTGTTTCTTATTGTCTATTGGTGCTTCCTCTTGAAATTCACTAACATATATTAAAATCATTCATTACTTGATTTCTTCAATTACTTGATTGTTCAATGATTTCATTATGATGATATAGATTCTGCTGATGGTTTCTCTTTCCTTATTTTGTTGTGCCTTTCATTGCTTTTCCTTTTTGTGACTAACTGATTCCATTGATTCCATTGTAAATATGTTGCTATGCATCTGACCTGTGTTTCTTGTACCTTATAAGAATATCATGAACCCGTCTCTTTCCATATGTCATAAAATGTTCATAACCCTGCTACTCAACTATTCACAATGTTGACTTATCTGTCATTGAACTATCATGAAGGCATCTCCCAAATATGCTACAACTGAACATCACATGTTCATGTTTATCATACTGAATCAAATATGTCTACTAATCTTCTCTATCTACAAACCAAAATATTCATGTCTATAAAAACATGTACTGAAGATATCTCTTCTTGACTACAATCATAAACTTTTTCATGTGTAAATACAAACTGACACCTGTGTGGGAACACTGCTTCTCAACCGATCAATCTGTTACTTTGTACTTTTTCTATCTGACTTCTCTGAATCTGTTTCTGTAATCACGTCTTACGGCTAAAAATATGGTTCTCTGATATGTAGCAGCTACTGCACTGACTCCCCCTATTCAATATTCATATTTACTGGGAGTCTCCAAGCCAGATGGCTCAGAAAAATACCAGCTATCATCTAGAGTAATATTCCTCTTAGTCTGTAGATTCATCATCTCTTTGAACTTTGAATTATTCCTTTCTTCCTATGGATTGATCTTGCACTACAATGCCTGAAAGTATAATTGCTTGAACCTATTCTTATTTTCTTTCTGGTACTATTTTAAATCATGTGATCTATGGGACCTGGTCTTTATTCACACATTCTTCTTGTTTTCCATTTCATCTCCAAATATTTTTGTATCTAACATCTTCCTTTTTTCCTTTAGATTTTTCTTTATCTCATACTATAACATACTCGACCACCTAGGCTAGGTCATGCCACCAAAAACATTTCATGCTCTGATACCATATTGCAACATCCCCAACATCCAACTGGGCCATACCACCTAAATGGTTTTTGAACTGTATGTAAATTAAAACATATACACATAGAAACTGTTGTAGAACTTTATATATAAAACATAAAATAGACAAATACATTATGTAAATGCGAAGATTCATACAAAAATAAAATTAAACATATACATGCAGCATAGATAGGAAATACCCATGAATATAAAGACAGGTATAAACCACACATAGGAAAAAGCCATAAAATTAAACACATAAATAATAATGTCACATGCAAATTAACACACCATTGGAACTTATCTTGGTAAAAATACCACCAACTACATGCAGACCTTCCATGAACCTCCCAGCCTTATACCACACTGCTCATCACTCTCAGCAATGGGTCACCCCCGAGATGGGACTAAACTCCACCCGGGTAAAGGGATTCCTAACTAGGTTGATGCATCTCAGACAATAGGAAATACTCTGTCACAGGTACCTACTAAAACTAACAACCTATAGTCCCTCATTCCCCACATTCCTATCCCACCCCAGGAAGTGTTCCCCTTCTTTGCTCGACATTCCTTCAGATGCCCCACTTCCTTTCTGAGGCTTCAACAACAGGCCGAACGAGAAGTCTCAGAGCCTTGTAGCTGGAGTTTGGAACCTTCAGGAAATCAATTCTAAGAAATTCTCTCACCTAGAGAGAAATTTCTCACATGCATAAAAACCCACCTCTTCAGTATCCCATGGGCCTAACAACCCGCTTCTTTAGTCCAACTCCCAAGATAACCAGGTACAGATAGAGGTATGGGTACAGATATATGTATGGGTATAGATACAGGTATAGGAAGGTACATAGGACAACTGAATGAGTGAGTGAATGATCATGGAATGAATGAATGAATGGAAAATGAACTAAGCCAAACTATATGTATGCATGTTCCCAAATTTAGACTTGTCATGTTGAGATCTACTTTGGTCCACTTGTCCCCATCCTTAGAAATTAGGATAAAATAATTATCCAAACTTTATACTTTAAGGAATACTAATATAATATTCTTTTTTGGCTTAAGATCCCTAGCTTATCCCTTTCCCTTAACTTTTATCCCCTCCTTTCCCTAACTAGTGGAGTTTAGTCCCCCATACTCTTTTATCATGGTCGATATACACACAACAATGCATTTTATATTAATGATAAGACATATACAAAAATAGGCTCATTGGCCTTTAACATCTAGGATATCTAGCCTAATTCCTCACATAAACCTCCTAGCTTATAATAACTGGCTCACCAACCTATAAAACACAACATATATAGAAAGGATCCCTAGCCTCAAAATCATGTGCACTTAAGTTTTTTGCGCGCGGTATCCTAGAATGTGCACACTTCATCATTTTAGTGTGCAGTACATGTGCGCACTATGCCATTGAAGGTGCATACAAAAATGATATCAAACAACTCACCAACTTAAGTAAATTTACATTTACATTTATAGTTGGGGTTCATCCTAGGGCTAATACAATCCCCTCCCCTTATTTATGCACTATCCTTAGTGCATTATGTACACATATACAACCAAAATTTCAAAAATCCTAAAAAATATGTGGGAATTCTACCCACATAGCATCTTCATGATCCCAAGTTGTGTCCTTAGGACCGTATTAGGTCCATTGGACCTTTAAAACCCCTATGGATCAATTCTAGAGTTTTTTTATTTTTCGGTCTAGAATGCATATCAGATGTACTTGGAAAGCGCCTTCTTGCTCCATCTGAATCACATTCCAATCAATAACATGATTAGCATCAGGTATATATTTATTAATTAATGATACATGAAATACATTATGAATGGTATTTGATGTAGGTAAGGAAATCATGTATGCTATAGGCCCAATCCTCTCTAGGATTTCAAATGACCCACAATAGCGAGCTACCAACTTTGAACAATTTCCCAACTCCAGAGAACATTTGTTGGCCTTCACTTTCAAGAATATAGGAGCACCCACTTTAAACTCCCTGTGAGTTCTACCCTTGTCAGCATAGATTTTATGCCTATCTTGGGAAGCATTTATATTCTGTTTAATTTTAAACATTTTCTTTTCCATTTCCTTGAGTAATTCTTTCCTAACTACTACTCTATCTACTGGGTTGCCCCATCTTACTAGTGTGTTGCACCTTCTTCCATAAAGTTCCTCAAATGGGCTTGTCTTTATAGATGCTTGGTACTCATTTTTATAAGAAAACTCTACTAAGAATAGGTATTCTTCCCATTTTGATGGTTTATCCATTACATACATCCTCAACATATCCTCAATCACTTGATTCACCCTCTCTATTTGTCCATCTGATTCTGGATGATAAATTGTGCTAAAATTCAAATTTCTTCCAAATCCCTTGAATAATCCCTTCTAAAAATTTGATGTAAATTTTGGATCTTTTTCAGACACAATTGTCTTTGGTATAGCATGTAATCGAGAAATTTCTCTCATATAAACATCAACAATGTTGGTTTCCTTGTGAGTGAGATTTACTGGAATAAAATGGGAAGCTTTAGTAAGCTTATCCACCACTACCATAATAGAATCATGTTTCTTGTTTGTTCTGGGAAGTTTGGTGATGAAATCCATTGTTCCAAATTCCCATTTCCACTCAGGAATGGGTAATGGTTGTATCAAACCATCTGGGTTTCTATGCTCAGCCTTTACCTTTTGACATTCCAAACATTTGGCAATAAAATCAACAACTTATTTCTTCATGCATAGCCAATAATGTTGGCTCTTGACAACTGAAATAGTTTTCTAATAACTTGGGTGCCCAACATAAGGTACATTATCCATTTCTCTCAATATCATTTTTTTCAATTCCTGAGAATTTGTTACATAAATTATTTCCCTGTATATGAGAATTTTATCATTTTCTAGCTTATAGTCTTCAATTTTCTGCTGCAAAATACCTTGCTATAATTTTTCCACTAATTCCTTGTATTGAAAATTTGATTTTCCAGCCTCCAAAATTATGTCTTTCAAATCTAATTGGTACATGCTAATGGATGTAGCATCCAACTCATGCACTCCTCTACTGAGTGAATCAACCACTTTGTTCTCTTTCCCTTTGATATGCTTTATATCAAGGTCATATTCACTAAGAAATTCTAACCACATGCTTTTCCTAGCATTTAGAGTTGGTTGATCAAATAAATATTTTAGACCATTATGGTTTGTACTCAGCTCAAACCCTTTCCCCATGATGTAGTGCCTCCACTTCTTCAAGGCATGTACTATGACTTCAAACTCCAAATCATGAGTGGCATAGTGCTTTTCATTCTCCTTCAACTTCCTTGATTCATAACATACAACGAACCCATTTTGACTGAGGACTCCACCAAGTCCTTCTTTACATGCATCTGTGCATACAATGAAGTCTCCATTTGGATCTGCAATCCTTAGTATTGGAGCACTTTTTAATAATTGCTTCAAGTGTTGGAAACTCTTTTCACAATCCAATGTCCACTGAAATTTCACACCCTTCTTTTGCAAGGAAGTGATTGGGTGTGCAATCTTTGAGAATCCTTTAATAAATCTCCTATAGTAGCCTGCAAGGCCCATGAATGATCTGATCTCTATCAGATTCATTGGTGTTGATCATCCTCTAATGGCTTCTATCTTCTTAGGATCCACTGCTATCCCATCCTATTAAATGATATTTCCCAAATACTGATTTTTATTTTGATAAAATGAGCACTTGCTCAATTTGGCATATAATTGATGATCCCTTAATACTTGTAATACCATCCTCGAGTGTTGTTCATGCTCTTCCTCCGATTTAGAATATATAAGAATGCCATCTAAAAAAACAATGACAAAGTTATCTAAGTATTCTTTGAAAATACCATTCATTAAGCACATGATGACAATGGATGCATTTGATAATCCAAAGGGAACCACTGTGAACTCATAATGACCATACCTTGTTCTGAAAGCAATCTTGTTGATGTCTTATTCTTTAATTCTTACTTGATAATAAATTGACCTGAGATTAATCTTGGAGAATATTTTTTCATCTTTCAATTGATCAAAGAGGTCATCAATTCTTGGCAAAGGATACTTATTCTTCACAGTTACCTTGTTCAACTTCTTAAAGTCAATGCATAGTCTTAATGTTCCATCATTCATCTTCACAAATAAAACTGGGGCACCCCAAGGTTACACACTTGGGCATATATATCCCTTCTTCAAGAGCTCTTCAAGTTTCATTTTCAACTCCTTCAATTTTTGTGTACTCATCCTATAGGGAGTCTTGGATACTGGAGTTGTTCCAGGAATCACATTTATGGAGAAATCAATGCCTCTTTTAGAGGGTAATATTGGTATTTTCTTAAACACATATTCAAACTCTTTTAGGACTGCATAATCTTCAATATTTGACACCTTATCTTTAGGTGTCTCTTCCATATGTGTTGAAAATAATTAACACCCTTTTCTTTAACATTTCTTCAGCTGCAATGCTGGAATTCCTCTAATCATTACTGCCCTAGGAATTCCCTACCCTGTCCTTAGGTTCCCTTCCTCATCCAAGAAATTAAATTCCTTGTTATGATAGTCTAGGATATCATGATGTTGGTCCAACCAATCCATCCCGATTAGACAACCATAGGAACTAAAGGCAAGATGTTAAAATCTGTCCTGGTGTTCAGTCCATTCATGTTCATAAGACATGACTTAACCATATCATTAACTTTTCTTTTGTCTCTGGTATCCAGCTGCACCAACCAAGATTTTTCATGCTTTCTTCTTGGAAAACGAAAACTTTCCACCATCTTAGGATCTATATAACTATGAATAGCTCCTGAATAAATTAAAATAGAAATGGTTTGGTTGTTGATCATACCTTCCACTTCAATCATATGTGGATGATACTCTACTTTCTTGTTGTCCATGGTTGCATAGATCCTTGGTATACTTCTGACCATGTCTTCCATTGTTTCAACTTCCTATACATTGTGAAAAATCCTCACTTTTTCACCTCTGTGAGGACAATCTCTAAACATATGATCTCCTTTACGACCCCAACATTGAATAGGTGGCTTCCTTGGCCTTTGACCCTCTGTCTAAGTAGTTGTGGGTTCACTAGAAGTTGGTTGTCCCTGAGGATTATTTTTGAAGAATGGTGGCTTAGTTCCCTTGTTCCTTTGATCCCTCTTGAATTTCTTCTAGTCTTCCAAATATTTTTGGAAAGTTGGCCTTGCTTTTTGCTGATCATATAGCCATTTAGCTCACCTTATGGTCTCCTCCAATTTTTTGAGATCATCATATTATATTTTTTCACTGATGAATGATGGAAATCCACTAAAATACCTTTGAATCTTAACTATCTCATCCTTGATGAAAGAAACATACTTCAATAGTTCTAAAAACCTTCTTTCATATTCATCAATGGTCATACTCCCAAGTTTGAGTTTAAAGAACTCTTTCATTTTCTTATCATAGTATCTCTTAGTCAAGTATTTCTTTCCAAAATACTTCTTAAATTCCTTCCAAGTAACATTTTTCTCTTTAATGTGTTGCACCTACACAAGTTGATCCCACCACATGGATTCATTTCCCTTGATTTTATAGATGGAAATTCTTCCTTCTACATGAGAAGAATAATTATTCAATTGAAAATACTTGATCATGCCTAGTGTTACGAGGAAAATCTCTCTATGGCTAGGGTAAACCACAACAGAAGGAAATGAGTATAGACATCAACTCTATCCCAATAACATGATATATAAACTGATATACAAGAGAGATAATTAAGAATCCTACCTCATCCAGACATCCGATGAATTCCACCATTGAGCACTTCAACCCAAAGCTATATACCTGCGACAATTTCTCAACAAACAAGAAAAGAAATCATATGGTGGTAATATAAAAGGTTAGCACATTAGATAGAATAATCCATTAATAAACATAAAAAATATGCCCATGGATAATAACTGATATATTTGCAAGATATAAATTGGACAAGAAAAGAGTATTTCTATTAATAAATGATCAGCAGAAGTGAAAATGTTACAGACTTCTGTGTCAGCACAGTTCAGAACCGAGAAACTAAGTTCCTTCCATCTGGGCCTCCACCACTTCAATCCTCCACCAAAGGCAAACTCATAAGAGAGAAACAATTAGGTTCTCAATCAATAAGGGAAGAGCGTTGGGGTTGAACACTGTGTTCAAACTTAAAGGAAAAAGGGATGCAGACTCAATATGAAGTAAATAATTTCTCCAGAGTAACTTTTCTCTCAAAGTTGAATTCTTTCTACTATTTCCATAGCTCTAAATTGGCCTCTTTATAGCCTTCAAAATGTAATTGAAGGGCCAAGTTAGAACATTTCCAGTATATGGAAGGCCAAGGATCAGAGATCTCCTGTCGTGACATGGAAACCCGACATTTAATTTCATTTTCTGGCACAAATCCCGATGTGCATGGACTATAATGGAGTAGCTTGCGTATACACATGTTGTATAGTGTGCAAGATGAGTATATGTGGAAAACTATTAATTTTTGACTCTGTATTTTATCAACAGGGAAGATAAGTCTGCATAGGGAAATGGAATAATGCCCTCTGTGAAATATTGCATAGGGTGAGACAAATGGAATAAGGCCCTCTGTGAAATAATTTCTCCAGAGTAACTTTTCTCTCAAAGTTGAATTCTTTCTACTATTTCCATAGCTCTGAATTGGCCTCTTTATAGCCTTCAAAATGTAATTGAAGGGCCAAGTTAGAACATTTCCAGTATATGGAAGGCCAAAGATCAGAGATCTCCTGTCGTGACATGGAAAACCGACATTTAATTTCATTTTCTGGCACAAATCCCGATGTGCATGGACTAT
>CBVK0102217848.1:0-16526 GCA_900067695.1 Picea abies
GACATATAAGAAAAAACATTATGTGGTTTTCTCCCGATTTGAGTTTCCACGTAAAACACTAGTGTATTGTGTATGTGTGTGTTTGTTCATTTGTTCATTGCTTATTTACTCTGTAGTTATTGGATTATAATGATTCATTGATATAACACTTGGATTATATGGTTAAAAAGGATTAAATTGCTCTATTACTGATTCACCTCACCTCTCAGTAATCCAACATCATTTGGAGGGGAAGTAGGAAAAATAGAACAAAGTTGACTCTAGGTAAAATCAATAACTATGGTTAAGGATCGTTGGTCCCTTCTTTTTGGGTAGAGACATGATGGTAGTGATCCTACATATAGTAAAGCTCTGCAATTCACTACCCAGATCAAGAAGCAATTGGTGGAATAATGAAAGACATGGATCACAAGAGTTAGAAGCTAGACAATCTAGATCTCTTGAAATTGCCTTTATTGCATTGTTAAATTGCCTTTATAATGTAGATCACAAGACTATAGAACACTAAAAAGGATTAATAATTTTTCATATATGGAGTAGACAGAAGTACAAGCCTTCAAACTAGAAACACCAAACAAGGAAAAGGCCCAAAATTTTCAGAGTTTTGCATAGCTACTTTTGTCCAAGTGATCATAAGGACTAGCCACCTTTGAAGGCTTCCAACAACAACTCATTTGACATAGTGAAAGAGTTGATCCCCTCATTTGGAGGGGAAACAGGAAAAAGAGAACAAAGTTGACTCGAGGTAAAATCAATATCTATGGTTAGGGATTGTTTTTCCCTTATTTTTGGGTAGAGACATGATGGTAGTGATCCTACATATTGTAAAGATTTGCAATTCACTACCTTGATCAAGAAGCAATTGGTGGAATAAAGAAAGACATGGATCACAAGAGGTAGGATCTAGACAATCTAGATCTCCAAAAATTGCCTTTATTGCATTGCTAAATTTCCTTTATAATGTCGATCACAAGACTATAGAACACTAAAGATCAATGGGTAGTTGACCAACAAATTACCTTTATTACATTGCTAGTTAGGTAGTGACCAAAAGAAGATCGCGTTTGAGAACACAATGTATATAATGTAAACGCTTCATCCTGTAACAAATTCGAGATGTATTGGGATATTTTGGATGTTAGTTATCAAATAATATTTGTTGCATCTTATAGCCTTTGGGCCTTGTATTAATTCATGACCTATGAAAAAAGATTAAGTTCTATAGTGATGTCATTGTTGATGATAAATATGAATGGATTGGTAGCTACGTTTTAAAACTTTTGTGTTATATTGATGTTATATACCAATGATGTCTATTTCATTGTAATGTATTCCTTTCCCATTCCTTCAATGAATTTGATGTAAATGAACAATCTTGCATTATAGTTGTGTAGATGATGTGTTAAGAATCAAGAGGTATATATGAGGGGATGCTTAGACTACTTAATAGAGGTTAGAGATAGGTATGGTTGTGACCATCCTCTCTAGTTTTCTCTCAACCATATAAAGTCTTGGTAATGCACCTCAATGGAACCTTCCCTCTTTAGGGATTGATATGTCGGTTCTAGACTACAACCCCTTTGTTGGACAACCTTGTAGATCCTAGTATGATATTTCGAGCCAACAATAGGACTTAGAAGACTGATTGCACCATTTGGACCTAATATTACAACTCCAAAAAGAGATAAGTTATTGGTCAACATGAATAAATGTTAGGCATTAGGAACTCATTTATATTGGACTCCTTGTTATACAAGATGGATCATTTATTTGAAAAAGAATTTAGTTTTTCTCAATTGACCACAACCTGGAGACATAAATAGAAATGTTTGTTGATACGGGGGAGCTCTACGGTTATGGAGCGAATCTCTCACACGTGGTTACGGTTTTACTTGTCTCCCCCCCTCGCTTGCGGTTAAAATCTGCTCCTTTATGATACCAGACTAACCCTTCCCCTCTCCCCTTCCCCGATGGTCTCTCCCTTCCCCTCTCCCCTTCCTCGGTGGGCTCTCCCTCTCCTTCCTGACCATGGAATCCTTCTCAGTTACCATGCAATTTACCGACAACTTGGAGACAATTATGGCAGATGTCGTGGCAGTAGATTTTTTGGTAGGTGCAGGACCACTCAAACAATTGGCAAACCCTGATGACTTCCTCTCCGCTCCTCTTTGCTCCTCCCCAAGCTGAACCCTTTTCCCCCCCTCTTCCCACTCTTCCCGATGGACTATTGTTTAGAGATTTCATAGAACCATGGTTGTCTAAGTCTTCAAACACTCCTGCAAACTTTTTACCCCCTCTAAGTCCGCCTCAAGCTACTGATCTAGAGTGGGTAAACTCCATTACAGGAGGACTCACTCCTCTGGATCTTACACTCCTTCGCCCACCCCTCCAGCAAAGTCACAGACCCCCCAGTTCCCTCTGAGTTAGGACCTTCTATGACTCCTTTCTCCTCATATAAGGGTTTTATCGTTGCTCGGCTGGAACCAGATGAATATAGTGGATTTGAACAACCCTTCTCCACCAGAGAGCACATAAAAAAGCACTTAACTACCCTGGAAGGTGCTATCAGAGGTAGAGAAACAGGTCCTAGATTGAAGTGGAAAAATTTAAAGAACAAAGGGAAAGTTGGGAACCTAGATCTTGGTAAAGACGTGGAGTTCAACCAGGTCACCCATATGGCAAGCCAAACAATTATTGGGAGAGTGAATGGTAGGGTCTTCATGGTGAAAACCATCTGAGATTGGATTCATGATGCTTGGCAGGCCGAGCTTGGATACTCGTCAGAACTGGTGGAATTAAACAGGAATTGGTACGCCTTCACATTCCAAAGCAGCAAACACTCCAAATGGGTACTAAGTAAAGCATGGAGTATCAACAAATCTCTGATGCTTCTCAAACCATGGAATTCGCTATTTGATGCAAGTACAAAACACCTCAACAAAATTCTGGTCTGGGTAAGACTACCATCACTTCCCTTCCATCTATGGTTCTTTGAGTACTTCAAAAAAATTGGGAATTTCTTAGGAGATTTCTTAGATGTGGATATGTCTTATGAAGAAACAAAACAAAGGAAGGTTGAAAGAATTCTAGTTAATTTGAATGTCAAGGAAGGTTTGGGGGAAGAGATGGACCTCACCAAGGGAGATTACACGTATTCTCAAAAACTAGACTATGAAAACATATTGTTCAGATGTCGAAGATGTCATCAGTATGGACATCTGGTTAAAAACTGCAAACTCCCTCTAAGAACCAGAGGAACGATGTATGGGAGACATAAAGATTTACATAAAAATGTTGGCTCTTTGGTTCCTGAACCCTCCCCACAAAAGGAGCAGGGATGTCAAATGGAATACCCCACAGAAGCTATGGCAGAAGAATTGGTCCAACACTGTTCAGAGCTGGCTACCACATGCTTGACCCATCAAGCTCCAGTCTAGACAGAAGACTCTGACTTCCTATTCACGGGTACCTCCTCTAACCCTGCCCCCTCTATTATTGTTTTAATAAATAATTTGTCTATTAAAATTCATGAGTGGTTGCTCTCACCGATCCTCCCCACGTTCCCTCCCTTTGTTATTTTTCAACCCCCCTTTCTACATCCCTCCTCACCCCCTTGATGCCCTACCCTTTCCACGACCTCCTCTTCTTACCTCCTTCCCCCAATCCTACCTACTTCATCCCCTACCCCTGCCTCGGATGATTCCACCACTTCATCGACTGATACCTCCTTAAGAAGATACATCTTAAGATCACAGAACAAAGAACACTCAGGAGGTCTAGCCTTGGACCAAACTCCAGCAGAGAAATCTGGCAGAGGCAGGAAATCACTCCTCTCAAAAGCACAAAAGAGATCCGGAATTAATTTATTAGCACAGAAACATATTTCTATTGAAAGGGTGCTTAGAGCAAGGCGAACCCTGGGAAAGGGGCCTTAATGAAGTGTTGCTCCTTCAATTGTAAGGGTTTGGCTGGACCCCTAAAAAAACTAGCCCTAAAAAGAATGATTCTCACATAACATCTGGATGTACTTCTCCTTCAAGAAACTTTGGGGGAAGGGGTGGAAGTTGATAACATACTCTCTTTGCTTTTACTGGATTGGAGCTTCATTACCTTGGACTCGATCGGGAGATATGGAGGACTAGCTATCAGATGGAATTGTCATATTATAAAAGTCCTCAACTCTTGGGGTTTTGAATCCGGACTTGGGATCATAGTCATCTCAACAAAACTTGGAGATCCCCTTAATATTGTGAACATCTATGGCCCCTATCACAACAGAGGCTCTTACTGGGACAATGTCGTCAACAAGTCCTTCCTAAAAGAAAACCACTTAATTTTGGGAGGAGACTTCAACTTCTCTCTAGGCATTAAAGAAGTTTGGGGAACCCATGTGAGATATCACCCCTTCTCAACCTACTTTACACAAAAACTAGAAGAACTCAATCTTTTGGATATTGAGCCGGTTAAATTCAAACCAACCTGGAGGAATAATAGAGTGGGAGAAGACAGCATTGCAAAACGACTGGACCGATTCTTGATAAAGGATAATCTACTAGAAAAATCCTTTCAATTGAAACAATGGATAGGACACGGAGGAATCTCGGATCATTATCCAATTTTTCTTGAGATAAGAACCGGGATGGATAAGCCACCCAGTCCTTTCAAATTCAACAGAACTTGGCTCAGTGGTGAAACTTTTTTAAAGTTGGTTAAGGAAAATTGGCTAATTTATAACCCAGAGAGCAATGAGGCGGCGGGTCTACACTTTGTAAAAAATATACACATTATCAAAGAGAAGACGAAGACCTGGGCACATCAAAAACTACTAAAAGAGGATTTGGACCTAAAGGAACTAGAATCATAACTAAACCTTATCTCGGAAGAACAAGGTGGAGGATTTGATACAACTCATGCCAAACTAAATCTGCTAAAATTGGAAGAAAGAAGAAACAGACTACTAAAGAAAAAGAAGAAACATGGAGATTAAAAAGCAGAGCCACCTCACTGAAGAGTGGAGATGAGAACACAAAGTTTTTCCAAGCATTTGCAAAAGGCAAAAAATGCACAAACTCAATCTGGCAGTTAAAGGATCAAGATGGAAAAAAGGAATATACTTTCGAAGGAATGGTGAAAATTGGGAAAAAGTTCTTCAAGGATCTCTATAAAGAAGAAAACAAGGCCATTATAGAAGAAGTGATTTGAATGGTACAGTACTTTCCAGTCTTTACTACTGAGGAAGACAATAGAATGCTTATGGAAAAGGTAACACTAGAAGAGCTTAAGGATGTAATGAAAAGATTTCAAAAGGACAAAAGCCCAGGACCAGATGGATGGACAATTGAGTTCTTTTTGGGCTTCTTTGATACTATTGGACAAAATATACTAAGCCTAGTTGAAGAGACAAGGCTTACTGGACAAATGCCACTAAGTTTAAATTCAACCTTCATTGCCCTTATTCCAAATAAGGATAACCCGAACACCCTGGATGATTTCAAACCGATCTCTCTGTGCAACTGCATCTACAAGATCATCTCCAAAGTCATAGCCAGAAGACTTAAGGTTGTACTTTCTGATAAAATTTCTTTGGAACAATTTGGATTCCTAGAGGGCAGGCAGATTCATAAAGCAATAGGAGTGGCACAAGAAGCCCTACACAGCATAAAGACCAGGAAGTTAAAGAGTGTGGTTCTTAAAATTGATCTATCCAAAGCCTATGACAGGGTAAGTTGGGTCTATATCTGATTACTTTTAACGCATATATGCTTTACAATTATTTTTATCAGATGGATTATGTGTTGTCTTTCAACTGTAACTTTCTCAGTCCTCATAAATGGGTCAGCTACGGATTTCTTTAGATCTGAAAGAGGTTTAAGACAAGGTTGTCCACTTTCCCCTCTATTGTTTCTTCTTGTCGTTGAAGGACTAAGTAGGGCTATAGCAGCAGAAAAACAATTTGGGTCCTTCCCATGCATCAATATCTCCAATACTCTTCACATAACTCACCTTCTCTTTGTAGACAACATTCTTGTCTTCTGTGCAGGAACTAGAGGGGAAGCAGACAATCTCAATAACACTCTAAAACGCTTCTCTAAAGCTACAAGAATGATAATAAATGAAGGAAAGTCTACCCTCACCACCTCTTGTCTCTCAGAATTGGAAAAAAGACGATACAGACTTCTCTTTCCATTTGAAGAGAAAACAATTGATGAAGGACTCAAGTATCTGGGATTCACATTGAAACCAAATGATTACAGGAAGGAGGATTGGTCTTGGCTCCTGAAGAAATTAGAAAAAAGATTTAAGTTCTTGGCGTCACAAATGCCTCTCCAGAGCTGGTAGATTGGTGCTAGTAAAATCAGTATTGGAAGCCATCCCAGTATTTTGGATGTCATTGTCTTGGATCCCAAAAGGAACTTTGGAGGCAGCTAGAAAACTATCTTTTAGATTTCTGTGGAGTGGAAAGAAAGATACAAATGTGATTCCTTGGGTAAGATGGAAAAGGATTGTAGTCCCAAAAGCTTTAGGCGGTTGGGGCTTAAAAAATATACATGTTTTCTCCAAAGCCTTAGCTGCCAAAGGGGGATGGCACCTTCTTACTACAAAAAGCCTCTGGACAAGGGTTGTCATTAAAAGTTACATTGAACTAGACTCTTTGGAGTCTTGGATCAGAAGAACTCAGAAATCCCTCAAAGGTGCTTCAATGATCTGGAAGGCAGTGATAAAATCTTTCCCTGTGATAGAAGGTGGTCTTGCCTGGAAAGTAGGAATGGACTTCGAGTAAGGCTAGGGGTTGATCCTTGGACAGGAATCGAAGGAAAACACTTACTCTCATATCACCTACTAGCTACTTTAAAACAAAAAGGATTGAACTCCTTAAACTTGCTTGCGGACCATCCCTCCACTACCCTTTGGGATCAAGGGTGGAAAACTGCCACTACCCTCAATTTAAATACTGAAGATTCAACAGAATTTGAGAATTATCAAAATGCCCTTTTTCTCTCACAAACCAGGATAAGAGAACAAGAAGATTAATTGGTCTGGGACATAAATGAGTCTGGTATCTACACTCTAAAGGAAGGATACTCATGCAACCCCCACCACCTGCCCCACCTCACCTCTCAACACATAAGCACCCACTACCTCACCTCTCAACACATAAGCACCCACTACCTCACCTCTGCGTGTGTCCAGTGGCTACATATCTCCCCCTCCCCCGACTTGGGAAGTCATATCGCAATACCTTCGGCAACTCGTGAGCGTGGAAGAGAAGACTGGAGCGACACGAACCTGTTCAACATGATGCACAAAGAGTACTATACATTAAATTCAGGCGAGATGAAGGATCCCAGCATCAGAGGTGATCATGGTTGCAACTCATGGAAAATCATGGGAAACCGGTTAAGTTCTCTGAATCATTCGAGGGTGATGGCGCATATCATAACAGGAGTGACTCATTTTGTTGGCATTTTCATCCCTGAAAAGAACAAAGCAACGTCCACTCCTCATAAGCGCACTACTATCTGTGTTTTATAGCCGGATAGAATAAGGATTATAGGCAAGATGAGCAAGCAACCACAAAGAATTATCTCAGGGGAGGAGCACGATGAGATGGTAGACACGGTTCAAACACTTCAATTACAGCTCAGGGCACTTTATTCACAAGTTCTCTCCATCACAAAGATTACCATCCAACACAGGAGTGAACAGAAGAGAAATAGGGATGAGTGCGAAGCTCTGAGGCAGCAGATCGAGGCACTTCAAATGGTAGCTGGACCTGCGTCGCCCGCAACCAACTACATTCCAACTTCTGATGAGGCCTCATCGCTTGGACCACGCCTGAACCTGGACCTCAACCTGCGGCCTCCAGCAGAGGCAGAATTCTCGGCACCAGACAATTCCAAAATCTAAGTGTATGCAGTGTTTTTTTACGCTGTTACTAGGAACATTTTGCATGGTTTTCACCATAGAAAATCAAGTAGGCTTTAGTGTTTTAGTAAGAAATACCCATGTTCTTCATTTTCTTCTCGGAGAATTCAGGGGGGTAATTTTTGAATTTTGCAATTTCTGTAACACAAACTATGTACTTCGCCTACGTATCTTCGCAGTTTTTTTAATATAATTTTTGCCCAGTTTTTGTTTAAAAAAAGAAGGAAGGATACTTACAACTAATGCAAGATTTCTCTGAAGCTGAACCAGTCTAGTGGTGGAAAAAGATTTGGAAGATCAATGGTCCATCCAAGGAAAAACTCTTCCGGTGGTGTGTGCTTTCAAACAAAGCCCCAACCTGGGATATATTACAAAAATGAAATTTTTCCGGACCAAGTAGATGCCCACTGTGCAAGACTGAGGGAGAATCAGTACTACATCTCTTCCTTGAATGCACTTACATAAAGTGGTCTGGTCAAAAGTTTCAAGCACTCTGAATTTCCCTTTTCAGTGGGAAGGCCACACCTTGGAGCAAGCATGAAAGAACTGGTGGGAAAACTCCACTTACAAAACATACAAATTACTCCCTTTACTGATCACTTGGGGAGTTTGGATAGCAAGAAATAAAGCCATCTTCAAAGAGGCAACTACAACTCCCAGGAAAACCTCACTAAACAGTCTGTCTATTTTATCCTCCTTTTCATCAAAAGAAAGAACAAAGAACAGAATAATAAAAGAAGTATACATAGAAAAATCCACACCTTGGGGTTTTTTTTATGGAGCTTCCCAACAATACACCTGTGGAGGAGGAGGCTTACTATACTACTCATACACACACTACTTCACTTTATCTATTGGATTGGGAAATGGAACAAACAATTATGCTGAATTAATGAGCCTTAAACTTCTCATGGTTTTTTCACTAGAAAAGGACTACAAAAAGTGAACAACTTTTGGAGACTCAAAAAATGCAATAAAGTGGATAATTGGGACTCAAATATGCAATAATATCAGACTTGCCAATATTGTGGAAGACATAAAATCACTGCAGAAAATTTTTGACTTCTTTTCCTGTCAACATGTCTACAGGGAAAGAAATAAAGAAGCGGACAAGGGTTCGAAAAAGGGCGCATACATGGATATGGGCCACTGGAAGATCACAAAATACATAAATGAACAAATATAGGAACAATAGAGAACCTTTTTGTAAATGAATGTAACTGTTAAAAGTTTTTACAAGATTTTGGAAACAAAATCTAAGAAGGATACTATGAAGACGGTACTCAGTACATTGTAGCATTACAGATTTTTTGGGAATGACTATGTAAAATCCCACGGGATGAAGAAGAAAGAACTACTCGATATGAAGTATGCAGACATACTATATCATAAGAATACACCAGGGGTGTATCTACAAAATATAATTTTGATAATCATAATGAAAATTACGCTTTTTTTCTGAGGAAAAAAAAAATTGACCACATCCAACAAAAATCCATAGCTTACAAAGTTTCATGGGAATGAAAAAGTATATCCATAAGTTTATCTTACACTTTTCCCAGAGCATATACCCACTTAATGCATTTATGTGTGACCAAGTTGATTTTAGTTAGGATATTGCATGAGGCAAAGCATTCAAAAAGTTCAAGTGTTGAGATGTAGTTTCTCTTATCCTTGCCTTATATCACACTTAAAAATTATTTGATATTGAAGTGGATGCATTCAGATATGTCGTGATCACAATTTTGGTGCAACACCAAAGACTCGTCGCATACCACTCCTAGACATTTTATGTAATATCCTCAGTTTTAATCCCCACAATTATAATGTAATTGTATAAATGTGATTTAGGTTGGTCAGAGGATATGTGGGTTAAAGAGTTGTATTGATTAATAATGGCCAAGGGTGGAGTTATGTATTTGGTACATTAAAATAAATGATAAATAATAGTAGTTGGTTGCGATACAAGCGGGACGGTAATGACAGGGGGCTATGATTCCACCGGAGAAGGGGATAAAAAGGGGGTCCAAGGGGTTACCATTTTATATTAATTCATCCATGTCATTATTAATGTTTATCCACCTTTGAAATATCCAAAGAGATATTAAAGCGATGTAATAGTGGTAGGTAGGAAAGGTCAACTTACCAATTTATGATAGCATGGTGTAAGTACAACCACTTTTTGGGAAACGTGTGAGTCAATCTTGCATGAGAACAAAAGCAAATTTGAGTTCATTCTTGAGGCAGTTTTTCATGTGGGTTTTAGAGGGCAAGAAGAGGGCCAAGTCCTGCCAAAATAACACTAGTCATGTTATGCTTAAGGATAGGGGTTGAGTTATATGTTGAAAATGAGGTTGTATATCTGTTATGAAGGTTGTATGCATGTGAGTGACATTTCTTGTTGAGGAAATGACTCAAGAGCCTTGAGAATGCTATGTGAACACTCTTGGAACAATAGCGAATTCCTAGAGTCCCCAGTCGTGATATTTCCTAGCTAACTGAGTATGTTGGAGCCTAGGAGGGGAGTGAGAAGGCTTGAGGGACTATGTGCAGTGAAGGGGGATCCCATTCCTTGGGTTGTGTGGGTTGAGGGGAAAGAGAGAGTTGGTGCACTGGAATTCATTGTGGAGTAGAACCTATGTATTGGGTTGCTTAATTATGGAGAGTGGAAATCTAAGAGGGAGATACCTCCTTGTGGACTCGTAGCCCCATCTCGGGGGTGGCTTATTGTTGAGATTTGGAACAACAAGCCTATGGCTGGGAGGATTGTCCCCTGTACACAGCCAGTTGGTTCAACAACTTGAAGATAAGTATTTTTTTTTGTGTTTTAAATGTTAATTTCGCTATGCCCCGGATGGGGTGACACGCGGAGGTGCCGCAGGGCCATCTGGACACGCACTCAGCGACTGTTAATTGCATAGGACCGCCACCCTCGAGCGACCTTTAATGCCGATGGACGGCCTTAGCAGAAGCATGCTGGAGGAGTTACTCCTCCCTCGCGCGGCATTCAACACCCCAGGTGCGCTCGATTTCACGACTAATATGGAAGGTAGGAGGAGCGGACAGCTTGATTATCTTTCTTCTATGAAGCCCGAGCAAGAGCGAATTGCTCCTGGTGCGTCACTTGCTGGGTCATTCTTGGTCCCTTCCCTGTGCACAGGAGCGTTCCTTCTGGTTCGGGAGCCTCCCTGTCTCCGACAGAGTTGGCCTTCCAGTGCTCGGCTTTTGATTTGGTCCTTCGATAACCCTGTTCTGCCCCTCACTGGCATTTGCGTTGGAATTATGGTCAGGCGTAGAGGTACACCTCGCCGAGGTGCAGCATGGGAAGCCAACAAGGCGCAGAGGCGCAGGGAGGAGGAGCTCGAAAGAGCCTTGGCTCTGGCCTCTTCCATTCTCAGGAAGAGAGCTCGGGTTGAGGGTCGAGCGACGCTCAACTCCATAGTCGAACGAAACACTGGTAGCAGCAAGGAGGCGGAGGTGACAGAGCCTGCGAATTGGTTTTCTGGTTGTGTTGTGGAGGAGGACCCGTCAATTGGGGACCTGCCTTGTTTGGAAATGTCAAGCATCAGGGAGACGCCCACTAGACAGAACAACAATAGTGCCCCGGCAATGATGGACGACCTTCCCGGATGTGTGGTGGAAGAAATTCCATGGTTAATTGATCAACAAGACGCAGGCGCTGAGCAGTTGGGCGCTAAGCAGCTGGAGAAGCGGACGACAGACGAGAACGCCGGGCAGCGGGAGAAGCTGATGGCTGACGATGGCAAAGGGGAGGATAGGAGTGATGCTCCTCCAAGCGAGCGTGGTGGCGGAATGCATGGTCCCACCCTTAGCGGTGAACACCTGGCCCTGGTGTTCGAGCTCCGCAGCCACGTAGCGGACTTGGAGCACAGGGCCTTCACCATGGGACAGAGACTAGACGTGCTCTTGGACGAGCTCTCCGGTAGCGGACTTGGAGCACAGGGCCTTCACCATGGGACAGAGACTAGACGTGCTCTTGGACGAGCTCTCCGGGACCCCAGCGCGACATAGATGCCACATGTGCATGCAGGCCTTCGACATATCAACGAGTGTTGATGGACGTGCCAAGTCACTGGATGCCTAGGCTGCCTGACTCTCCAGGTGCTTGTTTTTTCAGTGCTAGTTGCTATTTACCTCTTTGGACTTCCGGCATCTGTCCTGGTTTCCTACGGGCAGGACAGATGTCTTTTTCTTGATTATATTACTGTATACACTGCTAAGTTCTACCCAATAATGCTGGTTTCCGGATACCGGCAGCATCTTTTGGTAACTCTAGCTATGATACTGTGTATTTTTGACAAAGTTTTGGGTTAATATATTATAGAAGGCACTACCCCTTTTTTACTTAAAAAAAAAAAATTGTTAATTTCGCTATGTATATAATTTAACTTTGAATGTTGTTGCTATGTGCTTGAATGGTTCCATTTTGGTTTTAGATATGTTGTCATTTGCATGAATAGATTAGCATGTTCATGCTCTTACTTTTGTTGTGTCAAAAAAAAAATTAAGTGGGTTTTGCAAGCAAGGGTTCATTACATTTTCAATGATTATTTTTTAATTACTTGGTGTATAATTGAGAGATGCATGCATTGATGACATCACTCTATCACTAAAGAGATTATCATTGACCACAAGCTTCTCTAGTTTCTCTGGACAAAAATCACAATTGAGAATAAATGGCATATGAAGTGGAAGACTTATTTGAAATCTATTAACATTATCAATATTATTATTAACAACCTCTTTAAACCTTGTCAAAAAACCTCAAAGGATGTGATGTCTAGGTTGTCTTGGTGAATTTTTAATATTCACCGAGGAGTATCGTTTTATGATACTCTAGTTGGAATATCATATATTATGAAGAGTTTTCCTTCTTTTTCTTTATCTAATTTCATCCTTACTCAATGAGCTTCAAAGCAAATATTGATTCCATTTGACCATTCAACTTGTCGAGAGGGACTTACATCCCACGTCCTTTTTTTTCCAACATGTGACAACGTGAATAAATATGTAGTTGATCCAAAAGATGATTTCCCAAAACATAATAACTTATTAAACATGTTTAAAGCTTGTTGAAAAAGCTCAATTATTATGATATCTAGGTTTTGTCTTGGCGAATTTCCAATCTTCATCGATGGGACATAATTTTTATGATTCTTTAGGTGGAAGATCATGTAATTTGAAAAGTTGTCCTTCTTTTCCCTTTATTTCTTTCTCATTTCATACTTGCTTAGTGAGCTTTAAAGAAAATATTGATTGCATTTTACCATTCAACTTTCAACTTGTTAAAGGGAACTTACTAATGATGTTTGTAGTATCAAACAAGTACTTTCGCACGGGTTTAAGTGTCTAAATGCGTGGAAGTCATCCAAAGCCTTCTACTTTAGTGATTCACTTTAATTAAATGAACTATTAAAGTAAAGTGCTTTTATTAATTAATTGAGTTTAATTTAATGAAATGCTAAAGTCATTAGTATTAGTGAATTAAATTTATCTTAGTCATTTATCTCAAGTGAGTTGAGATCTAATCTCAACTGTTAATCACTTTGGATATTAGGGTTGAGGTTCAGCTCAAGATTATAAAAGCAAGGCCAGGTGAAGGGGGGAGACATACAATCTTGGAGACATTTAATGGAGTCAGTTACTCATAGGGAGAGAGAAAATAAGGACTTTTACTCGAGGAGATATCGGATAGGTGAAGAAGGACTTTCATCAAGAGATCAGTTCAGTCAAAAGGAAAAGGAAGCAAGTGTGCAATAGCAGTAGCAGGTACAACCACGTATCGGCTTGTACAAGAGTTGTAGGTACAACAGGGTATGTACATGTGTGGGTTGCAAGTGCAAAAGGGTGTGTACATACATGGGCCGCAGCTATAGAAGGGTGCACACATATGTGGGCCACAAGTGCATAAGGGCGCATACATACGCAAGCCACAGGTGCAGTAGGGCATGTACATACACATTGTATAGGTCGAGACAGGCGCGTACAGTTCACAGTTGTAGGGTCGTACATCAATGGCAGAAGTGTTGTGCAACGGATTAGGCTGACAAGTTTTGTTGTAATTTTCTATTTCTATTCTCAAAGAGAAGTTTTCCTAGTTTTGGATCCCCTTGTAAGCTTGGAGGTTATTTGAATGAAAAGTTGATTTTGAAGGGGTAAATTTTTCGTGTGTTGTGTGAAGTTTGGTTTCCATATTTTTTCTTTGAATTTTTTTATTTCCAACCAATATATTTTATTATGTGTACTATGATTTGATTGCAAGCAAGGAAATAAACAAGGTAATAATCTATCTAGGTGTTGGGAATTGGAATTTCAACATAGTATTAAGAGAGTGTTGAAAATTTTAACATGGTATAAGAGCTTGTACTCTGAGAGAGAGACAAATTTCAGATTCGCAACAATTTGTGTGGCAGATATGCTATATATACAAGGAGATATATGTATATCTATAAACAAACGGTGAGATACTTGTGGGTGCTTGAAGGAATGGGCACACGACAATTGTTTTTGTGCAGATGTAGTAATGGTAGCAACCAATCTTAGGTTTGAATATCGGTTGGATGGAGCATCTAACTTCCTGCCCTCAAAGACAAGGGTGACCTTGCTTTTGAAGGAACATGACCTTTGGGAGATTGTAGAGAAGGTTGTTCCTCCACCAACAAATACAACTCAGTTAGTGGCTCATGAGAAGAAGTAAATCAAATCCTAAAGAGTGATCATGGATGTGGTGAAGGATCATTTGATCCCTCACGTGACAAAGAAGTAGTTTGCAAGAGAGATGCTCAAGGCTCTTGTGGATTTGTTCTAAAGTGAGAACTTGAACATGAATATGATCTTAAGAAACAAGCTCAGATCCATCCAGATGTCAAGTTATGACAATGTTACCAATTACTTCATAAGGATCACCCAAACACATGATCAACGTGTAGCCATTGGGGAGAAAGTGGATGACATAGAACTTGTAAATGTGGCATTGAATGGGTTCACCAAGCCATGGAAACCATTTGTTAAGGGAGTTTACACTCGAGAGAAACATGCCAATTGGGAGAGGATTTAGGATGATTGCATCCAGGAAGAGGCTCGGGAGGATTCTAAAGCCAACAAGTAGGGAAATGGAGAAGAGAACCCGACCATGGTTAGTTGGGCCAAGAAGAGGAAAGCAAAGGGTTCGAAGGGTAACAGTGAGGGGGAAACCTGACAATTGGGAAAGCATAAGGACTCAAACAAGATCAAGTGTTTCATTTTACACAAGAATAGGAATTATGCATCTCAGTATCCAAAGAATAAGAAGGGGCAAGGAAAATCACAGTAGGCAACAACATCAACAAAAACTCAGGTGGATGAGTTAGCAACGAAGTTTGAGGAATTCGCACTAATTTCCTACTATTCTACTAGCATTGTCACCTGAAGTGCATGGTACTTAGACAATGGTACATCATGTCATATGACATAGGCACACAAGATATTCAGTGTTATGATGGAGAAGGACTCCAGGATCCATGTGGAGCTTGGTGGTGATGCCAAGTATGTAGTTAAGGGAGAGGGAAAAATCATGTTCCATCTTGAGTCAGGAGGTTCATTTGAGGCCAAGGATGTGCTATATGTACCAGGATTGAAGAAGAATTTGCTCTTAGTATCAGTTATGGAGGACAATGGTTTTGTCGTCACGTTCAAGAAAGGGAAAGTAATCACATGTCCAAAGGGAGCTATCCCAAACACAATAGTGAGCATTGGGGTTAGAGAGGGTAAGTTATACAAGTTGAAGGGAAAGCATGTTCAGATGACCTTGGTACATGGCAGTGACAACTCGTGTGAGTTATGGAACAAGAGGACGAGACACCTGCATTATAAGGCATTGTCGATTCTAGGGGAGGTTATCACTGGTGTCCCAGAGTTCAGTGTTGATCCGCAAGACACATGAAGAGGGTGTGTGTTGAGGAAAAGATATGAATTATCTTACTCAAGCATTTTTGAATCCCACCTCGCTAAGGCAAGATAGTCGGAAATATCACCCTATGTTTTATAGCCTCAAAAAGTATTTCCCAATCCACAAGTATTAATTACATGGGCTTAGGCTGATTTTTTAAATGAAAAGATTGTTGCAAAATATGAAATTTTTATATAATTTTATAAAAATATACAGATTGCAGAAAATAAATGTGGAGATCAAAAGCAAAAGTAACCAAGTCACAAATTAACACAAATGAGACAGAATAACAATCGCTTTATTTCATTCCAAGAAATCAAAAGTATATTTCTCTTTACAAAAATCCCTGTGAGGGCATGGACCAAGGTCAAACTTAGATATCCCCGATGAAAATCATACAAAAGGACTCTGACAAGAAGTAAAAACTGAACTTTAAAATATGAATTAGCGTGCCACATACTCCTGCCAACTTGACTATGCAGAATATCCTTTATCAGTTATGAAACTCAATCCATAAACAGACAAGTATACACAGACTATCAAAGATAGATCAACACCTTTGAAACAAACATTTGAATGATATGGTTCAACTTTGAACCTTGTTGTCTACAATAGGACCCTGCTGTCAAAAAGAGAAGTGAGATCGGAAGAG
>CBVK0102217856.1:1232-11929 GCA_900067695.1 Picea abies
CCCCCCCTCACAATCTACATCAATTGTAGAGCCTATAGAGGAAAGCCAACTTCCTATCTCAGTTCGTTTTGGACTATGCTACTACTGCCAATGGGTTCTTATGCTTGTTACATTCAAATATCCCATTTTTTTGGGACGATGAAGATAAAAATCCTTTATGCACTTATGTGGGCCCTTTCCTTAGTGCACTTGATTAGTCCCCCAAACTTTGAAAAGGATATCATCCTCTACATTTCTGCTTCTGACTTCATTATTTTTTTTGTGTTAGTTCAGAACAGGCTCGATGGATGCAATCATGTCATTTACTATGTGAGCAAGAACCATGTTGGACCCTCCTTGTTCTATTCACATGATGAGAAGTTGTCCTCGACTGTAATCTTTTTCATTCAAAAACTGCGTCATTACATCCTAATGCATAGAACTAAGGTTAGCAATAACTCTAACCCTATGTCCTTCTTACTGATCCAACAGGTCATCATTGGGAGGTATGCCTGATGCATCATTATCCTCTAGGAGTTTGACTTAGAGTTCATGACCCCAAAGAATAAGCATTATCCTCTAGGAGTTTGACTTAGAGTTCATGACCCCAAAGAATAAGAAATCCTTATCCCTCGTTGAGTTAATTTCCAAATTCCCCACTAGTATGCAGGACCCACCCTTGAACAATGTCTTTCCTGATGAACATTTATTTTTCATATGCACCGATGACCCTTGCTATGGAACAATTCTCACTTACTTGTGAAGCCATAAGTTTTCCTCCCATTTGACTCACAATGATCTATGAGGCATACACCATCAAGCCCATCTCTACCTTTGCATTAGAGATGATATATGTTAATGGGGAATATATACCTTATTGTTTCATTGTCTTACACATGAGAAAGTAGAGCAGGTCCTGAATTCCTATCATATTGGTGCTTGTGGTGGCCACCATTTAGGGATGGCCACTGCCAAAAAAATCATGTGTACTAGCTATTTTGGCCTACCCTCTTTGCTTACCGTTTTTAGGTAGGTAAGCATTGTACTAACTACCAACTTTGTTCCCCTAATGCATGGAACCCACTAGCCCCGTTGCACCCTATTATCACTGCTAGTCCATTGACTTCGTGAAGTGTAGCTCACCTTCCTCTAGCAACCATAAGAACATCATTGTGGCTGTGGACTATTTCACCAAATGGGTTAAAGCCATGCCAACATACAACAACACTATGACTACTACAATCTGATTCTTCTTTAACAACGTCACTGCTCGATTCAATGTCCCAAAGCAATTGGTCTCTGACCAAGGCCAACACCTTGAATATCAAATGTAGGATGACATTGCAGCCATGTTGGGTTTCGAGCATTGGTATTCTTCTTCCTACTATTTTCAAGGGAATGACGAAGTTGAGATCACCAACAAAATCCTTCAAACCATGCTCCAACTTATTGTGGAAAAACACAAGACCAACTACCACCATATGATCTTCCTAGTCCTATGGGCCTATAGGACTTCTGTAAAGACTTCTATTGGATTCAAACCCTTTAATATTATACATGGAAAGGAATAAGTCTTTCCCATCTATTGTCGAATCCCCTCACTTCATATGGTCATTAAACTTCTCTCCGACACCACCCCATTAAAACAAAGAGTAGTAATGTTGGGGTGTGCCAACAAAGACTGCCAATTTTCACTACAAACCATCGAAGTGGCTAAGTTGTGCACCAAAGCCCAATATAACCTAAAGGTCCACCCTCATTTATTTCATGAGGGTGATATCATCTTAGTTTACAACCAATCCCATGATATCTTGGGTCGGGGGAAATTCAAACCATTATGGAAGGGTCCTTACATTATCAAACAATGTTTGGGTAAGGGGGTATATCTCATTGAGGTTCATGAAGGGGAACTTCTCCCTATCCCTTGTAATGCACTCTACCTCAAGAGGTTTCACCCTTGATAATCCTTCTAGAGTGCCTGTGCATAATGTACATAGATTATATATCCTTTTTGCATCCCTTTCTTTTGTACAACTTGCATCTCATCCATTCAAAGTACAAAATGCATATCAAGATGAATTTCACTAACACGAATTGGGTTCAACATGAGGGATTTCATGATTTTGAGGTAGCTTCATGGAAACTAAACACCAGTGTAAAAGGTATGATATCAATCAGTGTAATGAAATGAGGTGCAACCTTATCAAAAGGCCTATGTGGAATTATTCTACTCTCCAAAGATGTTGAAGGCATTGGTGGAAACATATAAATATATATAGATATTGTTGTAAATAAGAAGGGTGCAACAACAACAAACTTTAGGCCAACTGATGTGAATGTGGTAACATGGAGATTTTTTTCATGCAAAGGAGGTGATCCAACCCACTGTTTTCGGTTCAATGAGTTTCAGGGTTTGGAACAAAGAAGCATTCAAGGCCTCAGGACAACAATGGTCATGTTTGTATCCAAATGGTGATCCTTTGAGAAAAGATCCTTGGATAAAGGAGTTTGAATCTAATGCCATGTTGTATAATGTTGTGATTGATGGTTTCTACAAGACATGGCAAATGAGAGGGGATTCAGACCAACCACATGAAGAGGCATGAACAAGAAGAAAATTAGAGAAGCCTGGATCCAAGCTTCACAAGAAGGAGATCCGGTAGGTTGTTGAGCTGATCCATCAATATTGATAGTAAAATATTTTGGCCATTGTAAAATTAAACGTGTTTTTTTTTTTAATTTGTTTGGAGTTTGTGAAGAGTAACGTATTGAGCCTACTCAACTTAATATGTGATGCATTGTTAGAATTGAGTAATATAACAATTGCAAGATGAAGTATGAAATTCCAAAGAATAACTAATTAATGATGTCATTCATGAAAGTCTTGGAATTAGAAACATTTACATTGAGCATAACTAACTCAATATGAATGTAGTAGTTTTGTTAGAATTATCTACTCTAAAAAATTGCAGGTGAGTCCAAGACAATGAATTGACAGTGACATTGAAGGTCTAAAGGTCAAATACGCAGATGGAGACTCCAAACATGTGAACAACTCCAGAGAATGAAGATGATATTATCTATGGATGCGTTGGAATGATACGCAAGAAGGACAAATATGTTAATGGTAGTAGTGGAGGTCATATGATTGGTTGGTGACAATGGAAGTTGTGTAGATGCAACATATAAAATGAAATGATTGTGGAAAAACAAGGTAAATTGTGTGAGTTGTGTTCAATAAAATAGACTCACGACCATATGTTAATGTGAGTCACACTTTTGTAGCAATTCTATGATGCAATGCTTATTGATTTGATGTATTGGTCCTTGAAATGTTTGAGCTTGTACCTAGTATCTACAAGGGATGGAGTATGTAATGTATGTACTTGTATCTATATAACATGTAAAGGGAATATCCTTTAAGACGTGATTACGCATGCATACCCCTTTGTCATGTATCTCTATTTATTTGTAGTGCAGAAACATCGATTATAGAGTCTTTAACATTTGTAAGAGAGACATGTCACGGGTCGGCTAAATGCTCTATGAGTGGAGCATGTTGGTTGTGGACTCTGGGAGGGTACCTGAAGGACATCCTACTAAATCGACGGTTGCAATGGTTAGGTACCCATGCATTTCCGAGGATGGTTGTTTCTTTATATGGACTTTGAGAGACTGATGATGCATGATCAAGGTATGAAGAAAAAGTACCGAGTTGGACTAGATATAGTCTTTGCTGATCCGGAGGTGCTTTGATTCAGAGAACATGATGATGATGAATACTTGACCTGACAAAGGTTAAGACTAAGCGAGTCTAAGCGCATTTGTACTTGCACCAGATTCGCACAAGTCTAAGCGCATGAGTAAGTGCATGAAATCACCGATAAAGAGCAGCAAAACTGTAGAAGAATATGCCACGCAGTTACTAAATATAATAACAGTTGAATGAATACAAGATCACATGGATAGTGCAAAGAGAGGTGGAACCAACTCAAGTGAAAACACAGGTCATAGTGCTAAAACTGTGTTCGTTAGATCAGTTTGGATGTTAGTTAGCAGCAAAGAAATCCCAGGAAGTGTGCAACAGGATCGTGGAAAGAAAAAAGGAGACCGATTTAAAGACTAGTGCAGTTATAAAAGCAGGGATCGGAGGAAAGAAGGGGGCGGATTCTGGGTAGAGATATGAGTTCAGATTTGTGAATGAAGAACTCGCATTTTTGTGAGAAAACTAGATCGTATGACCGTTCTCATTTGTGTAACTATTTACGAGATACCACCAGATCGTGGAGTCATACCTCTGTTCACTTTTGCGAGGAACGAGCTTGCATTTTTTAAGGAGAAATCCTGCCCATATATCAGTTCGCATGTGTGGGGGAGAGTGGGCATTTTACTGCCTTCTGAATGTTTTGTTAGTTAATTCAAATTCCAGTATATGAAACTCTCATTGCTTAAGGAATCCCTCATTCAATAGAGGAACAAGATAATAGATAATTTCACCCAGATCCTTCCATGACTGCCAATGATGATGGAGGAACCTACAACAAGCAGTCACTTCGGATGTATGACTCCCTTCAAGGTACAAGTTAACTCTAACATCCATTTATTTGAAGGGCATATAGATATAGATGTTTTGGAGAAATGTTTAAGTTTACAGGAGGGTAATTACTTTGTTCAATTTTTTTATGAAAGTGAGAATATCAACTTCTTACTCCTTAAGTCCCTTCCTCGTGTCAAATATTGGTGGGATACTTATTGTGAGTAACATGCCAAAGATGATTTTGAAAATTTTAGGATAGAAATTTGGTGGCTTTTGTTAATGCTCTCAAGGAGGAGTTATACTATGTTGGAAAATATGATGACTAGTACATAAGATGGACAACTTTGCACTAGGAGAGAGACTAGATGATGCTAGAGTACATCAATATCTTCCATACCTTGTGCTCAAAGCTAGGTATTAAAGACTCTGAGTGGCACATGGTTTTAAAATACCATAGTGGTCTACACATGTAAATCTAAACAAAGATGCCATTCTTGGATGTCTTCTCACTTACAGTCACTTATTATATGATGTCAAGGTAAAGTATAAGTTTAAGAAGAGTAAGAGGGAGTCTGGGTTTGCATATATGCCACAATAGAAGCATGGTAAAATCATTTGTAACTTGATGAACAAAGGATAGAGGAAGAATAGCCAACCTCAAGACAACTAGTCCAAACCATAAGTAAACAAGGGTAATGTGAAGTTGAAGAAGACATTGGAAAGTGGTGTACGTTCCACTAAATCCCTTGGTACAACATTGATGAATATCAATACAACCAACCATTTTTTCTTGAGTTGAAAGCATCAAAAGAAAATTCTAGCTTAGATGATTAATTAGAGTTGGACAAGGGAAAACATATCATCAATGTAGAACCTAATGTTACCATCGCTACCACAACAATTCAGCCAGAGGAACCAAAGCATCCTAAGGAAGGTGAACAACTCTTCCACTCATAGATGTGGGTGAAAGGGAGACTACTACATCTCATTGTCTATAGAAGTAGCTAGAGGAACCTAATATCGATATAATTCATTAAGAGGTTGAATTTGTTGAAAAAACTCCATCCCTAGCCATACACCATCACTTGGTTGAGCCAAGGACTAGACATCCATGTCAGTTAGTAATGGAACCTACACTACAAAATTGATCCTTTCAAAGATGAGGTATTGTTTGAAGTTGCCCCACTTGAAGTTTGTGATGTTGTTTATGAGTCTAGGCCCCATAATGTCATTTTTACTTTGGTAGGTTATCTCTACAAGGTACCAAAGGTAGTTCTGGCTACCAAAGTCTCCTTGATCTCAATGAAGCAGTGTATGAAGATAATCTCTCAAAAAATGATATTTTTCCTCTTCATGATTTAATTGGAAGGTAATAAGAAAATCACCATGACTACCAAGGCTTTTGCATAGGGTTTCTATACACAATAGAAGCAGGTGGACAAAATAGTGGAAGATCATAAAGATATATTCTCCTCACCTACAAGGGTGCATCTACACTATCAGGTGAAGCATAGACTTGATTTGGCACATGGTGCTCCTCTACCTAATAACCTAGTATATAGATGCTCTCTTCTATAGAATGAATAAATCAAACACCAAATTCACCAACTAATTCAAAAGGACCACATTCAAACAATATTCTCACCTTACAGCAGCCTAATTATGTTGGTTATAAGGGATGAGACATGGAAACTCTGTATTGATTATAGGGCTCTGAAAAAAGAAATTATAGTAAAAAACTTGTATCCAATTCCTCATATTTATGATCTTCTTGTAGCTCAAGAGAACCAAATTTTTCAGTAATATTTATCTCAATCCAAGTTATCACCAAGTGCTAATTGAGTAAATTGATGTATGGAAGAGAACCTTCAAGTCCAATGAATACCTATTTGAGTGGTTGGTAATGCCTTTCGACTTGACAAATTTCCCTACAACATTAATGAGGATGATGGAAATCTTATATCCATTCACAAATTCCTTTGTGGTTGTATAGCTATATGATATCCTCATCTTCAACAAAACTTTGGTGGAGCATTTGCAACACATTTGGTGTGTTTGGAGCATCATGTGAAGACACAATTTATATTCTAATCTAGAGAAGTGCTCATTTGGTATACATAGAATTTGGTGTCTATGATACATCATGTATTAGCATGGTATTCATGTGGATCCAACCAAGATCCAATTCATTCATTATTTCCTATCCCCATAGACCCTAACAAAGATCTGCAAATTCTTGGACCTTGCCAACTTCTACCACATTATCATATTGGTGTTCTCTCACATCCCTTGACCCTTAAGCTAAGTGACAAAGGGTGGATCCAAAGATAAAAAAAATTAGGGATGAGTGACAATAGAAGGAATTTGAGGATTTGAGATGTTTCTTATGTTTAGCATCAATGCTCCTTCATCCATACCTACAAAAACCCTTTGAGATTGAGGTAGATGCTTTAGATTTTTCTATTGGTGTAGTCCTCACTTAGCATGGACATCGATGGCATATCACTAAGAGACTCTCTTTAATGTGGTATGTAGGTATGGAACTAATGACAAGGAAATGTACCCCAATGTGTTGGCATGCTGAGAATGGAATAATTATACTTTGGGAAAGGAAATGATCATACGCACTAATCATAAGCCCCTAAAATTTCTACAAAATTAGGGGAAGTTGAAGAATAACCACCATTAGAAGTGGTCCATATACTTGTAACAATTTCATTTGAACATTAAGTACAATAAAGGCTACACAAATCATTTGCAGATTTCCTCAAGTGACCTCCAATTGTGGCAATAAACATAGTTCTTAACTCTTATGTACATGAGATGTAAGGGTGGGCCCACTTATATGATAATGATCCTAACTTCACTACCACCTATCAAACAATGGGTATAGGTAAAAAAGTTCCAAACTTCCATATATAGGATGCACTTTTATGTCATTTGGACCATCTTGGTGTCCCTTCAAGTGAGAATGAGAAGATAATTTGGGAAGAACATTATAATCAGGTGGCAAGGCACTTTGGTGTGGAGAACATAGTGGCAGTGTTGTAGAAGTAATTCTACTAGCCAAACATCTAACAAGATGTCAATAGGTATATTTGGTTGTGCATAACTTGCGCAAGATAACCAAACTTTTCATCAAGAAACAAAGGCTGCAATCTCCTCTTCGTACCTTGGATAGGTCATGGGAGTTAGTCTCCATGGATTACATGTCAACATTTCCCTCAACCAAGCATGGTCATGATTGTGTATTTGTGGTTGTTGATAGGTTCTCTAAGGCGATAATTTTGGCACCATGTAAGAAGAGTATTACAATAGTAGTTACTGTTAATATGTTCTTAGAGTGTGTTTATTTGTGGTTGTTGATAGGTTCTCTAAGGCGATAATTTTGGCACCATGTAAGAAGAGTATTACAATAGTAGTTACTGTTAATATGTTCTTAGAGTGTGTTTGGGTTCATTTTGGGCTATCATAGACCATTATTTTCGATAGGAATAGTGGGTTCCTGAATACTTTCTAGTATAGCTTACGATCACTAATGGACACCATGTTGACCAAATCGACTACCTTCCACCCCCAAATTGATAGACATATAGAGGTAGACAACGATATGATTATGCATATCCTAAGAGTGCACAAATCCAATCATCCATGTACCTAGGATGAGATCCTTCCTTATGTTCAACATAGCTATATTTGAGCCATTCACAAATCCATTAACCATAGTCCTTTTTAGGCATTCTTGGTGTTTCAGCCATTGGCCCCAATTGAAATATCATTCCCCCCTTCATCTATATAGGAATATGCCTCCCAATCTTAGATTGAGGTGGATAGAGTATCCAAATTTATTGAATGGATCTGACACATCCAACACCAAGTTCATGATATTTTGTAGAAATCCAATGGAAGGTACAAGTAATGAAATAATTGACAATAGGTTGCACACAATTTTTTACGTTGGTAATAAGGTATGGTTAAACTTATATAAATATCACCTCATAGGTCCCCACTAGAATCTCATACCACTCCAACACAAGCCTTACACCATCAACAAGGCTATGGGTGTGAAGTATTTTGAATTGAATATTTCACCTTTCTATTGTTTACACCTTGTATTTAATGTGGATTTTATTTGACCATGTGGAGGAGGTTGAGTTAGATGTTGTGCCTCTTGAGATTTGCGGCATTGTCTTGGGTAGTCCATATCTATTTGACATGAAGGATGTGTTCTATCAAGAATAAAATAAATATCACCTTCTCAAGGACAAGATTGAATATATTATCAGATCTCATCGCATCAAAACTAATGTTTCTTTAGATTATCAGATCTCATCGCATCAAAACTAATGTTTCTTTAGTGAGCACATGGAAAATGAAGAGACTCGTGAGTGTAAGTAATTTTTTTTTCATGATAGTGAAACAGAAAGAAGAATATATAACAAATGATTTATCAAGTTGTGATCCAAGTCATAAGCATGAATTGATAAACATCATATCTAATTATGATGAGTTGTTTTGGGAACCTATAGGGTTTCCTCCTAAAAGAGAGGTTGAACAAGAAATATATTTGCAGCAAGATGCTCCTCTTACTAACATTGGAATGTACAGGTCATCAGTAATCGAGAATGTAGAAATCAATAAGCAAGCTCAGGAGCTTCTCGATAAAGGAATCATCAGACCAAGCTCCTCTCCATGTGGTTCTCCTATTGTATTAGTTCTGAAGAAAGATGGCATGTGGAGGATGTGTATTGATTTTTGAGCCTTGAAAAAGATTACGGTAAATAACCGTTTTCCTATTCCCAGAATAGATGATCTATTAGATCAGTTAAATAATGTTGTGCATTTCACTAAGTTGGACTTGAGAAGTGGTTGCCATCAGATCATAATCACAGAAGGAAACATATGGACAACGACTTTCAAGACCAAGCAAGGCTTGTTCAAATGGTTGGTTATGCCATTTGGGTTATGTAACACACCAACAACTTTTATGAGAGTGATGAATGATTTATTCATACCCTACATAGATGAAATTTTTATTGTCTATTTAGACGACATATTGATATTTAGTCGAAGATGGGAAGATCATATAGAGCATGTCAAGACAATCTTTGAACTCTTGAAGAATGAGAAGTTGTATATCAAGTTATCTAACTGTGAATTTGGAAAAAAATCTCTGGTATATTTGGGATACATTGTAGGGAATGGTTAGTTGAAGACAGATCCTGCAAAAGTAGAATTCATTGTGAAATGGCCCAAGCCAACTACTTCCACTGAATTTAGGAGCATCTTAGGAGTAGTACATGTTGAGATAAATTGGTCTGCGCACAGGTTGCAAGACCCAAGGTTTGGTTAACCTGTGACCAACAAACCCTCAAGACATCGGCCCTTCCAGCATCACCTACTTGCACAAATGAAGTCTCACTCAAGGTATCTATTGGGACTTCAAGAAATAGGTTTTTGCAGCAGTAAGGGAAAGGGAAGCAGATGCATGAATCATTGTTCCTTTTTATAGCTTATGAATGCTCTTGATTATTGTATCCATTCATGAATATTGCATCATAACCAATCCATAAACTAAATCTAGTTTTTAAAGTATAACCACATCATTCATAACCACACATAAACAAGTAAAGAACATAAGATGTAATATTATCTCTCAAACTCTATCTTTATTCATAGTATCAATTGATTACAATCATGATTCCTACATAATCTCAACCTTTACGAATTCTACCGACTTTCTCTATTCCACTAGCTCTCTCGCTCTCCCTCCTTTTAACCCATCCATTACATATTTATACCCAAAATATAGGGTTTTAAGTCCTATTCTTATCTATCCCAAAATAGCCATTTACAATGCATGGCATGGTTAGCTTCAGTTAATTGGTTGTTTGCCTTCTTTTACTTCTCATTATTTATACAACTTTTCTATTGTTATTCTATTTCTACGAAGTCGCACTGTCATCCTTTGTGATTCCTTCTCTCACTTGCTTTATTTATCCTTATGTCTATGCATTGTCTACATCCTGCATGTATTCCATCCTTCTTTTCCCTTTTGTGTGCTTCCTTCCTTCCGCGTGATTTCTTCCTTTTGCACGATTTATTCATACTTAGGTTTTTCTCCAAACTTTTATCCAAAATTTCCTTTCCAACATGCCCCCAACACTCACTTGTGGCTTGT
>CBVK0102217866.1:0-13589 GCA_900067695.1 Picea abies
TCTGACCAGGATTAGATGGTTTGATCAGATGTATTCACTAACCTATCAACATTGAAAATTTAAAAGAACTTGGTCATGCTTGAAAGGTATGACCAAGTTACTATTATTGAATGGGGCTTTTGTCTCAATTCTTTTATGCCTTCTTTTTTTATTTTTATTTTTTATTTTTATTTTTTATTCTTGCAAAATGAAAAATCAATTGCCAATAAAAACACTGGATACAGATAATCCATAATATCCAAGTCATAAGTTGATTCCCATAATTTATGGGGTGATAACAGGACCTTACGAGGGGAGCTAGCGTTTGTTATTCAAATTCTTTGTAGAGGCTAGGAAACAGCCCGCGGGTTTGACAAAAATGCACTTTGAAGAAAAGGGGACTTGTGCAGATTGATTGGGGTCTAATAAAGGCCCGAAGAGTTGATCCGACTCCTTGATTTGAACGATCCTAGACCGGGAGGTCGCATAGCCTCGAGGGGAGAAGGGGCGTCTGCATCATGAACTTTATAAAGGTCTTCCATGGCTTCACGTTGTGCACATGACCTTCGCGGACCAATATACATTTCTCTTTCCCCTTCTTGTGTAAACTCAATAGCACCTTGAGATTCTATTTCAACTTCAATAATGTTTGTTTCTTCATATTCATTTGGCATACTTTGTGGCCAATGAAATGGAGTCTTCAACAATGTATCTTCATTTGTTGAGCTTGAAATTATGTCACTTTGACTATTGAAAAAAGATTCCCACCAAATAGAATCAACAACATCAAAGTACTCATATGTATCCTTAATGGTCTTTTTTATTTCTTCTAGGCATTCAAAATAATCTACATCTCTATTATGCCTCCGTGCATTATGGTTTTCAACAATTGATTATAAAAATAATAACTTTGATGCAAATATTGGAAGATCTGAAATGAACTTCAAAAATGCTAAACCTGATGAAGGCCCTTATTCAGTAGTAGTTTAATATTGTTTTCCCCATATAAATGTTTTCCCATCAATTTTTTTGAAACAAAATTGATGTTGGAAGCTGCTCAATACATTTTTCTTCACAATGCGATCCCTGAATAAATCTTCGCGTGTCAACAATTTCTTCTAATATATGAAAAATAGGCTCTGGAATGTATGCTTTCTTAATACTTTCAATCAATGATGGTAGGCTTCCAACATTTTCCCTCTTAATTGTTACTGAAGAACGACTGAACATTTGATCAATATGATCACGAGTGTGTCCAACAAGAAGGAAACCAACTTTCACCTTTTGAAAGATTCCTATTCAACAAGCATGCTTAGATATCCAAACACAATTTGATTTTTATTTTCACGACTAGTGTTGTCCAACTGTAGATAGAGAACTTGAGGAAGATTTCGAGACCAATGAGTGAGAACATGTTGAATTATGGTGATGGTCAGATTGCATCATTATGAATATTTGGAGGTGTGAAGTAAACCCTTGGACACATTTTTCCATTGAAAACCATACAACCAACCAAGTGAAACTGAAAGAAATTATCTTCCTATAGATTTTTGGGTGTATAGACAAAATGTGGTAGAAGTGTTTTCTTTTGGTCCATAACATCAATTATCATACCTAAATATTTGTTTGGAGCATCATAACACTTCTTCCGATGTTTGTATAACTTTTGCCTTTCACTTGATTGTTGATTTCGATGTTCTTGAAGTGCTTTGACTATGGAATCCACACATGACATAAAATGAAAATATTGATCATATGTTTGCATAGTTGATAACTATTCAATTTAAAAAAAACAAAAACAAAATAGTAAACACATACCTCTTTCTGCCCCTTTCAGATTTATCTCTTCTTGATTTAAGAGTAGCACACATACTGCAAATCCCCATCCTTGACTTCTTAGGAATACAAACATTGTTGACTTGTTTCTCCCATATTCTTGTAAAATATGCATATGCAATAAAATTACCATTTCCTTCGAGACCTTCAACATATCCTTTGTACAAGTTGTGGATTTCCCTCCTTGAGAAATTATTTGGAATACATATCGTGTCTCTATCTAGCATACACTCTCCATGTTTGGAAAATAAATCACACATCCATGACAATGTAGTGTTTGTCAATGGCCCACTCTCTCGTCCATGATGTACCTTTGAATAAAATGAAGGATCTTTTTCCAACCTTGTCTGGATTCTTGATAGATGAAGATTACCAATTGAGTGAATTTTTTTGAAAGCCTTTCTGCAAAGTAAAATATTCCCAATGCAATAATCATATCATGTATTGGTGGATATCATGCACCCAATCAAATATGAATTTTTCATGCTCTTATTCATTGACAAATATGTCTTCCTTTTATTCAAGGCATACATGTAGTCCATGCTTTTCAAACAATTCTTTTGACAACATTCACTTGAAATCAATTCACTTATGGAAATTGATTTAGTGAGAAATTATTTGCTAAACCGTGTATAACTAGAATGATTTGGATCGATATAAAAAGTCTAGTCCTAGTCCTAGACACGGTGTTTCTTTGCAATGTCTCCACTATTTCATCATCGTCACTAGAAAGATTTTCCTTATCGCCAGAAGGAATATCAAGAAAAACATTTTCAGGAGACTGAACTAGAGAATGTCGATCACCTTGATTTGTTGAAGTTGAATTATTGAGAACATGATCTTCATTCCTAAGTCCATCATCTTCATTGATAATCTCGTTCATGAGAGGAATATCAAAATCACTAGAAACATGATTACCTTCCTCACCAATGTCATTGGATCTTCCATGAAAATATTCACTTAAAGGAAAATCATCATCACCCATAAGACTTTCAATGCCATTAAGATTCTCACTTAGAGAAAATTTTCCATCATCGTCATCGATACCTTGAAAATCCTCATTTGGAGGAAAATCATCATCAACATTGTGTCCACCATTGACATAATTGTCTTCACTGCTTTCAAAATCCCCACTTGAGTGAAAATTTTCACCATCTTGCTTAGTGCCTTGAAAATCTTCATCAATGTTTTGAAAATCCTCACTTGCAAGAAAATCAACATCATCAACATTGTTTCATTTTAATTTATCACTAGGGAAAGAGTGTCCACCAATGGCGTAATAATCCTCACTACTTTGAAAATCCCCACTTGAGGGATCTTCTTCATCATCCTCATTTCTGGCTTGAAAATCCTCACTTGGAGGAAAATCTTCATTATCCTCATCGGTACCTTGAAAATCCTCACTTGGAGGAAAATCATCATCACCAACATTGCTTGCATTAAATTCCTCATTCGGGAAAGACTGTCCAACATTGCCATAATCGTCATCATTACTTTTAAAATCCCCACTTGGGGGGGATTCTTCATCATCCTCATTCGTGCCTTGGAAATCCTCACTTGAAAAAAAATACTCATCAGTACCTTCGAAATTCTCACTTGAAGGAAATTCATAATCACCAACATTATTGTCTTTAAATTCCCCACTTGGGAAAGAGTGTCCACCATTGTCATAATCATCTTCAATGCTTTTAAAATTTCCACTTGAGGGAAATTTTTCATCATATTCATTGGTGCCTTGGAAATCTTCATCGGTACCTTGAAACTCCTCACTTGGAGGAAAATTTTCATCCCAATCATTTAAATGTTGATCATATTCTCCACTTTGACCTACATTTTGATTATTTTCATTACTATAAAACTGCTAACTAGATTTATCACCATCATATTCCTCCTCTTCATCATCAGTGCCTTCAAAGTCCTCTGATTTAGGACTTTCATGAGGAACATGTTGAATAAAATTTACATGTCTTGGGTTCATAGCTCAGGTGGTTGGATAGCATGTTTTTTATCCTCCCCACCCAAGTTCAATTCCCACAAAAGTGGACATGTTGGCCCATTGTCATAAGGCTAGAAGGGTATATGCCCACTAGGATAGAGGTTCCATCCCGGTGGACTTTGGGATGTCTCAGAACTTTCTAAGTCATAAGTTTCCTGCTGGGAGTTGGCTTGTGAGTTGTTGGCACTAGCTTAGGGGTTATAATGGAAGCCAACCAGATTTGAACCTAGACCTTGCCTAGATAATCCCAATGAGTTATTGATTCCTCTAGATCTTAAAAAAAAACTTGAAACTCTTACACACCTCATATAAAATGTGACACTTGACTACCATCCCACACGTATCTTATAATTTTTTAGAAGAAAATACAAAATACATTAATTGTGGTAGAATCATAACCCAATAGAATGATTAAGACATTGGAAAAGTATCAGTGTAGAGTTGGCACATAGTAATTTTAGATTAAAATAGTAGCATTGTGATATTTTGGCATCGAGGGTAGAACAAACTTTTATTGAGTCATTTGAAGAATATTGGACAAAGTGTAAATAAATCCAAGGAGAGAAATAAAGGAGTGTAACTCAAGATAGGTAGAAATTAAAGTCAAAGAAAATCCATCACAGCACCAAGGTGTTGGTGGTTATTCCCTTGGTGGGCAGAGCACCTTAGCCAATCCATTTAGAAGTATGATTGGTTGGGTGAGTTATGAATGATCAATCGAATTATCCCCTATCTTTGTCAGCAATCAACCATCCTCTATGAAATCATTTTAGTGTTTGGGATTTCTATAGTGGATGAAGGGAAATAAATGAGTAGTTTAAAAGTTAGATAAATTAATTTAACATAAGTTTATAGAATTCTTGTGATTGGAAAACTAATAACAATAGTTTAAATTTAAGGTCACAATCAAGTCGGACACCAAAACTATTATAGTAAGTGTTTAATGCGTGTATAGTTCTTGGGAGTAGCTTCATATCGAAAAAATAGTATTGATGTGATGGAAAATGGCATTTGACATAATTTTGAAAGTATATATATGTGATTGTAACTCTATTTAAAACTCAGGAATATTGACTTTGGATGTTGGGAGCAACATGGCTTGATGGGATAGTCATACATTTCCTTGTGTATGATTGTGATTATGTAAAGTTGAAGATGAGTCTTCTTGTGGGTATGATTCAATCATTTCCTTGCTAAAATGTTTCTCCTTTGGGGATTTCGCTTTTACTTTATGTGATTATCATGATTGGATCAACAAGGTTATTTGTATTTCATGTTTATATAGTGTGGATTCACTTTAAGAGAAAGAAGAGTTGAAGAAAGAAAGGGGTAAAAAAATATTTATGTTGAAATTTTGATTGAAATTAGTAATTTACAAGTATTATAGAATACAATTATAGTATCATAGGATAATAGTTTAACAATTATTCAATAAGCATTAAAATTGAGTAATTTGTTAATGTAACACCCTGTTTTCCCCCATGATTGTAATTATGCTTAACACTTCATATGATTATGTTTATCAAGCTTGTCATCATGTTTTGATTAATGAAAACACCAGACATCTGACTGAGGAGGGAAAAGGCCTTGAGAGTACTAGCTATTATATCATTTGTGGAATTGATGAAGTGGACAGGTGAGGTGGACCTGAGATGTTTAAGTGAAGAAAATAGGAAGCTTGCTTAGCAATCTAGCTTATGCTTGTAAACATAAATGTACACCTACCATCATACCTAGATCAGTATGGAGCCACATGACCAGTAATGGAAGTCAAATCGGTGGTTGAAGCAATTAATAACTACTGACAATTTTGGTCTCTTGAAGAATGCTAAAGGGTCAACTGGATAAGGCTGACGAATAGGACACCACGGATTTTTCCCTTTAGGAATTCAAACTTCAGATAACAAGTCACGTCTGACATAAGCCATGGGAGTCCCAAGGATAGGAAGAGAAGAGAGAGAAGTGAGTAGAGGAAGGAAAGCACGCAATACATAGAGGAAAATAATTTGAGGATGAGTAAATGAGTGATGAGCTCACACGCTAAGGGCACAATGAATAGAGATGTTCATTAGTGCAAATCGAAGAGAAGGATAAAGTGGAGAGATTTCCTTGAAGAAAATAGGAAGCTCGTCGAATTTAATGATGATCACCCTGAAATGGAGAATACTAGGACCCAAAATGGAGAGATAAAGGGACACAGCTTTGTACTTAATGGAAATAAACCAGCATGGGTAAGGGGAGGTCGCTAAGGGATTGTATAGCAGATAAGGAGATCCCTTGTGCAGAGGAAATATAGTTGATAAACTACCTGATAAACCTATGAAATCCTGGATCATCTGATCTTGAAGACCAATTGAATCATTCCCTTTTGATATCATGGATTGGCACAGGGGTGGCATATTGTGGGAAGGCACTCTACAATATGGTCTAAGGTTGGGAGGAAAGGAATCCTTTATCAATCAATTGGCTACTCATATTTTCCTCGAATAGATAAGTGTTTAATATGGCTTGTTTAATGTATGATAATGATGTAAATGTGTGGTTTCCAGTATAATGGGAAAATATGAATGCATGTAAATGATGAATCGAAATTCCTGAGTAAATTGGAATGTGTTTTGTTTCCTTCATTGTTTAAATTCATTAAACCATGAAGTTAAGAAATTTTTGGATGGTGTTGTATACCCCTGGAAGTATTGCAAGTTTGAGAGGAAAGTTTTAAAAATATGGAAAAAATATTCATTTGGGAGGGTGACCTGAGTATCTTGGTGATTGAAGACGTTCCTGTATAAAAAGGGCCTTGTACCTAAGTGGAAGGCTTGTATAATATGCAAGAATTTCACCTTCAGTGAAGTTAGAAGGACCTCAGTGGTATTAGAGCGGTTTATGAACCCTTGAAGATCTGGCAAACCTTAGGAGGTTGGCCTGTTAGAAAACAAAATTGACTAAGTCTCGAGTTGGACTATATCCCTGATGAAGAACTATTTTTTGAGTTGGAATGACTCTTAGCCATTGGTTCATTGCGGTGAGTGTAATTTTCGGGAGAAAAACCCTTAAAACCAACCAAAAGTTGGAGTGAGGGACTTCAATGATGACGAAAAGGGCCAAAGGCCTTAGATCTATCGAATAATCCATCCTCACCATTGGATCTACAAGATCCATTCCGATGAAGGAAGACTTGAGAGTATATGATTCGTTGATTGGATGGAGGCCAGAAGGGAAGAATTTGGGTTTTTGACGTCGAACTTAGTTTCATTGGAAGAAGAGTAGTCAGCAATATTGAGAAGGAGACTGTAGCAATGATTCGACGATGATGAAATTCCCTGGGAACCATTGATCTGTCAGAAGAGGCTCGGGAAGATCACATTTGTTGGATATTATTTGACTTGCCATGAGGAAGGGGGCTAGGAATGTTAACTATCACCTAGATAGAATCCAGAGATTAGATCTTGACCATATATGGAGGTGTTGCGATCACCATTAAATATGTCCAAAGTGATTTTCGGGGATAGGAAACTGAGAGTAGACCTCAAATTTGGAGTGAGTGAACTTCGACAATGATGACAAAGACCATTACAAGGTTGAATGAGAGTCGTTGATCGGAAAACGGGTGAGATAGAATCTTGGTCGTATATTTTCATAGGACCCACCTAATCATCTTAGAATAATTTCAGAGGACATGAGGTAAACTCTGAGTAAGTTAAAGGCATCGATGCGATTAGAGTCGTTGGGTGTCAAGGTCTAAGAGCTATCAAATCTGGAGACTAGACTCATTAGAGTTCATCGTCGGAGCTTGAGGAAGGGGGTGACTTGTGTCTCCTTGATGGAGAGAGAACATCGACAACGATGAAGAAGGGTCTTGAGAAGTCGAAACCATTTAGTCAATGAGACAGGTGGCAAGCACCAGATCATTACTACTTTGGATGACATGAGTGATAGGTGGTCATGTGGATTCCATGTGGAAGTGAGTTGTATTCAATAATTAGAACCCAGAAAACTTCAAAAGATTGTAACTTTTGATCTAGAGCTCAGAATAGAGTCTAGTTATAATCGTTGGAAATATCTCAATGGGTAGAATCCATCTATGAGACTTAAAAAGAGAAAAGATTTAAGTTGAGGAAAAAGGAAATTTATACACCCCACCAGTGTAAGAAAGAGTTTAGGGGGGCTTGGGTGTGTTACAAAGTGGTATCAAAGCAAAGTTCAAACTCTAGGATTGAATGGGCTACCGAGGTAGCTTAAAACTATTTTAGAAAATATTGGTGTTTCTTGGCATGCAAGTTTTAAAATTTTGATGTAATTACTAAAAAGAGTTATTCTTTCGGCACATAAGATGTACTGAAAGGAAAGGAAAGGAAAGGTGAATAGTGCAACGCAACATAGAAGACACATCACATTTAAAAGATGAGGAATCTGATGGATGGAGGGATAGGGAGACCCCTCCAGATTTGATGGCCATCGTTAGAAGCCTAAAGGAAGATAATGAAAGGCTCATGAGATTTGAGGCCGAGCAGGCAGATTTGAATGCAATGTTACTTAAAATTTTGTTTGAAATCTAGAAGCATCTGCAGCAAGGCCCTAGTAACATAGAGTTACAGCCCTCATAAAAGTTGAAGACCCCATTGGATGCCCAAAGGCATGAATTAAGTCATAGAAATGTGGGAAGAAGTTCTTCCAGTAATAAGCATAGGGATGCCAACAAAAGCAAATCCGGTGGAAGTGTTTCCATAGAGTCATCCAGCAAGAATATTTATTCTAAAGAGCTATCCAACAATGACACTAGAACAAGTGTTCCAAAGAAGAATAAGAGAAGGTATTCTCAAAATTCTATGAATGAATAATTCAAGAAGGCTAAGTCACCTACCTTCGAGGGAGAGATTAATAAAGGAGAAGAAATCAAGGCATGGTTTTTGGGTATGAAGAAGTACTTTCAAGTACATGATTACTCTGAGAATACCAAGGCAAGGATTTTCATTTTCAATTTGAATGGAGGACCTCAAGGAAAACAAAGGACTAAAGGAAAGCATATTGACTTGGAAACAGTTTGAGAGGTACTTCAGAAAGGCATACTTATCAGAGAAGTACTTCTATGACAAAATCAAGGAATTCCATGAGCATAAGTTGGATCAACTTACTATGGATGCCTATGCTAAAATATTCATGGAACTACAAAGATGCATCCCTTACCTCAAAGGTGAGAAAGCAAGAGTGTAACATTTTCTCAATGGATTGCCTTAGTCCTACCATGACATAATTGAATTTGATAAGCCAAAGACATTGAAGGACACTTTAAGGAACTCCAAGTGTTTTTATGATCAGTCTAGGCACAAGAAAGAGCCTTCTAAGGAATAGAAAAAAAGGATAAGAGTGGATTCCAAAAGAAGGGATTCAAGTCCTCTCCATATAAGAATTCAAGGAAGAATGTATAGTTTAGTCCGCCAAGCATAAGTGTGCACCAGTAGAATTTTCCATCTCAAAGTGGAAATAAGCCATCATAGAAAGCAAGAGAAAGAGTAGAGAACTAAAGAAAGGGCCTCTACAGTGTTGAGGTTGTGGAGAACCACACATGTTGAGGGATTGTCCTCACATAAAACATGATAGCAAGAAGGTGTATCGTGTACATGAAGCATCTAAAGTCAATGATGTGGCTAAAAGTGTGCCAAGAATATATGCAACTATGGAAAATCGGCAAGCAGACCACCAGGCTTCAGTAATGGAGCTAGAAGGTATAATTGAAAAACAACGTGTTTCTATTCTAATTGACAAAGTGGATCTAACCTTAGTTATGTCTCAGCTCTAGTTTTTGAAGTATGTGTCTTATAGAGGAATAAACATGCAAAATCATGGTTAGTTCAATTAGCCACAAGAACTAAGAGAAAAGTGGTCGAGGTCATAGAAGTTTGTCCATTTGAGATAAGTGGACTATGTACGCAAGCAGTCTTGAGTATCCTACCTTTAGTGATGTATGATGTGTTGTTAGGCATGGATTGGTTAGTTTCCCACAAGGCAAAGCTAAACTATTCTAAGAAAACTTTGGAATGCAAAGATGAAGAAGGAAATGCAAGAGTTTTGCAAGGCATTGGGAAGCTAGATTCAGTGAAGCAAATATCAGCATTGCATCTTAATAAGTCCATTCAGAAAGGGTGACCCTTGTGTGTTATACAAGTGCTTAACTCGGTAGAAGACAAGGAGTTGAAGGCTAAAGATAGCCCTATGTTGTGGGAATTTAAGGATGTATTTCCAGAAGAGGTACATGGACTACCTCCAAAACGAGATCTTGATTTTTCAATAGATATCGTACCTAGAGTGGTACCAGCACAAACAGTACACTACATAATGAGTACAGCAAAGTTGGTGGAGTTGAAGGTTCAGTTGAAGAGGTGTTTAATAAATGTTACATCAGGTCAAGTATGTCCCCATGGGGAGCACTAGCCTTGTTTGTAAATAAAAAAGAGGGAACCTTGAGATTATGTATTGACTACAAGAAGTTGAACAATATGACCATCAAGAATAAGTATCCTTTACCCAGGATTGATGATCTATTTGATCAGCTTAGAGGAGCTACGATTTTCTTGAAAATTGACTTAAGGTCAAAATATCACCAAGTCGGGATTAAGGATGAGCACATCCACAAGACCACCTTTAGAATGATCTAGGGACACTATGAGTTTGTAATGGTGCCATTTGGGCTTACAAATGCACCAGCCATTTTCATGTTTTAATGAATAGTGTGCTCAACAAATATCTAGACAAGTTTTTCCTAGTATTTGTGGATGATATTTTGGTTTATTCCTAGACTAAAGAAGAGCATGAAGAACATCTTAGGATGGTATTACATATGTTGTGAGAGAACCATTTGTATGCTAAATTTAGAAAGTGTGATTTATTTCAAAAGTAAATCCATTATTTAGGCCACATAATCTTAGCAGAAGGAGTGGCAGTAGATCCCGAAAAGATCAAGGCAATCATGGATTAGTCTGCCCCCAGAAATGTAACTGAAGTGAGATCTTTCATGGGATTGGTTGGGTATTACAAAAGGTTTATAAGGGGATTTTCCAATATATGTAATCACATTACTTCATTACAAAGAAAGGGTAAGGAATTTGTATGGTCACCAGAGTGTGAAGATAGCTTCCAGCAGATAAAGAATCTTTTGACGAATGCCCATGTTTTAAAGATTGCAAACCATGAAAAGGATTTATTGGTTTGTGCAGACGCATGTAAAGAAGGACTAGGTGGAGTTCTTATGCAAGAAAGACAAGTGATTTGTTATGAATCACGAAAATTGAATGAACATGAGCAGAAGTATGTCACTCATGATCTATGGAAGAAAATATCCATGGTTTTTATTACTGGTCTACCAAAGAAAGTGAAGCAATATGATGCAATCGTGATCATAGTAGATAAGCTTAGAAAGACAACTCATTTTATTCCTATTAAATCTACATTCAAGGCCATATATGTTGTTAATGTTTTTATAAAAGAAACTTTCAGAATGCATGGTCTACCCAAGACCATAATCTCAGTCAGAGATGTTAAGTTCACTCAAGTTTTTGTAAAATCTTGTTTGCAGGTTTGGGAACGCAGTTGGAATTTAGTACGGCCTACCATCCTCAAAAAGATGGTCATATCAAAAGAGTGAATTGAGTTCTAGAGGAAATGTTGAGGATGCATGTTATGCATCATCCCAAGAAGTGGGAAGAGTATCTACCCCTGGTCAAGTTTTCCTATAACATCGAGAATCATTGAAGATGAACCCATTTGAGTTTCTATGGAAAGAAGTGTAAGTTCTAATCAGTTGGAATATTCCAGTGGATAGAATCACACTTTGACCATATTTGTTGAAGGACATGGAACAAGAAATGAATAAGATAAGGAAGAATCTAAAGATAGCTCAGGATAGACAAAAGAGTTATGCAAATAGCAAGAGGACTCATAGAGAGTTTAAAGTGAGAGATCATGTGTCTCTCTGAGTGAAACCAAAGAGAAGTTCCCTAAGAATGGGAATGTGTGATAAGTTGGCACCCCACTATTGTGGACCATTCAAAGTCCTAGAAAGAGTGGGGGCAGTAGCATATAGACTTGCACTACCACCTACTGTTAGAGCTCATAACCTATTCCATGTGTCTTCATTAAAGAAATATGTTCATGATCTTAATCATGTTATTTATTGGACTATAATACAAGTGGAACTAGAGGGTGAGTTCCAGCCTGAACCATAATGCATCATGTACAAGAGGGAGGGAAACAATGCTCCATAACTGAGCCATTGTGTAGGTCAAGGTGAAATGGAATCACTTTGGGGCACATGAGGCTACATGGGAGCTAGAAGGTGCCATAAGATTGGCATACCCATTTTTTGTTTTCTATATAATTGCATATACATTGTCTTTTAAACACCAAGGATGATATTTCTTTAAGGGGAGGGGGCCCATGATTGTAATTATGCTTAAGACTTCATATGATTATGTTTATGAAGTTTGTAATCATGTTTTGATTAATGAAAACACCAGACAGTTGAGTGAGGAGGGAAAAATACTTGAGAGTACTAACCATGATATGACATGTGGAATTGATGAAGTGGACAGGTGAGGTGGAGATGATATGTTTAAGTGAAGGAAACAAGAAGATTGTTTAGAAATCTATCTTATGATTGTAAACATAAACACACACCTTCCAGCGTACCCATATCGGTATGGAGCCATGTGACTAGTAATGGAAGTCAAATCAGTGGTTGAAATAGTTAATAACTGCTGACAATTTTGGTCTCTTGAAGAAGGAAAAAGGGTCAACTATATAAGACTAACGAATAGGACACCACAAATTTTCCCCTTCGGGAATTCAAACTCCAGACAGCAGGTCACATCTGACAGAAACCATGGGAGTCTCAAGGATAGGAAGAGAAGAGGTAGCATCAAGCATGGGAAGGAGAGCACGCAATGTATAGAGAAGAATACTCTGAAGAAGAGTAAGTGAGCAATGAGCTCATAGGTTAAGGGTGCAGCAAACAAAGATGTTCATTGGCGCAAATTGAAGAGAAGGAGAAAGTGGATAACTTTCCTTGAAGAAAATAGGAAGCTCATCCAATTTAATGATGATCACCCTGAAACAAAGAAGACTCGGATCTAGACTGGAGTGATAAAGGGTCACAGCTTGGTACTTATTGGAGAGAAACTAGCACTGGTAAAGGGAGGTCACTGAGGGAATATATAGCAGATAAGGGACTCCTTTGTGTAGAGGAAATCTAGTTCATAAACTACGTGATAAACCTGTGGAATCCTTGGGCCCAATGGGAAGGGGAAAACTTATGCTATTGTCAATGGAGGAAGGAGAGTAACCTTCCTGGATCATCTAATCTTGAAGACCTTCCTAGATCATCTAATCCCCATGAACTAGAATGTATTATGTAATCGTGACTTAGGAAACATGTCATGGCAATAATTCAGAGTGACTCATTCTTACTAGTTTGTGTGCTCTTGGTCTGAGCATGGAAATGAATGGTTGGGAGAGGAGAGCCATTGCTAGATGGCTGTAATAAATTAATGATCATTCTAGGAGGTAATGGATGCATAGGAGCATGAGATTGATGGTAATTTGGAAAGAACTTTCCACAATTGAGAATCCTTGGAGTTTCCAACATGGATATTTCCTGACTAGTAGCACTGAAGCCCTCAAGAGAAATGGAATAGATTGGGGGACTGCATGGCAGAGAAAGGTGTGCATTTCTTTGGGTTGTGCATGTTGATTAATTGGATTGGTTATTGTAACACCCCAGGTTTTG
>CBVK0102217882.1:0-13603 GCA_900067695.1 Picea abies
TTCCTTTTCTCATCAAGAATGTGAGCCCATGCTATACTGCCAAATACACATAAGTGACTTACATCTGGTTTAATTTTAGTCCAAGATTCTTCCGATGTTATATTTTTAAGAGCCTTTGTGGTAGTGTGATTTACTATGTAATTTTCAAATTTGATGGCTTCTGCCCAATACTTTAGACTTAATCCCTTAGATTGGATCATACAATTATCCATTCCTTTTAATGTGGGGTTCGTTCTCTCAGCAACACCATTTTGTTGTGGTGTATATGGAACAATGTGTTGCATTTGAATGCCCTGTGTAGTGCAATAACTTGTAAAATTATTGTTCACATATTCGCCTCCATTATCTGTTCTTAACCTTTGAATTTGATGTCTATATTGCTTTTCTACAAGGGCCTTGTAGGCCAAAAACTTGTCAAAAAATTTGGTCTTAAGTTTTAAGAAGTAAACCCAAGTACGTCTGGAAAAGTCACCAATGAAAGTTAAGAAATACTTGCACCTAGAAAAATAAGGAGAAGAAAGTGGACCACACAAATCACCATGAAAAAGTTGCAAGGGGATCGAGGCATGCCAAGAGGCACGTTTTTCAAAATTGTTCCGATGATGTTTGTCAAGAACACAACCGGAACAAACACCATCTCTGCATGAAACAGGAGGAAGATCAATCATCATCTGTTGATTACATAGTTGTTGCAATGAGCTATAGTTTAGATGACCAAACTGCTCATGCCAAAGTTTGCTCAAGTCATCGCTATGAACAACAAAAACCGATGAAAAATATGATGACCCAAAGTTGTCAAACTTGTAAAACCTGGTAATATCATCAACAATTCCAGTTGCAAGAACATGCTTAGGATATTTTAGATCCTTCATTACCTTCACCTAAATGAGTGGTTTCATATATTGATAGATGGTTACAAGAAAGACTTGGAACACTTAATACATCATTGAAATGACCATTTTCTACTTGAACTTTTCTAGATCCTACAACACTAAGAGATCTATCATCACAAACAAATATTTTCTTGGTGTTACATTCATTTAGAGCAGAAAATATGTCTTTATCCTTAGCCATATGATAAGATGCTCCAAATCAATAAGCCACTCATCAGAAGAAGAAGTAGAAGTTGTATTGAAGGAGAAACCATAAGCAGAAAGTGCATGTCCATGAGAAGAAGAAGAAGAAGAAGAATCAATACTGATGTTGTGCTTCTTCATCGTTGCTTCTAAAGCTGTCATCTTCTTGAAACATTTGGACTCATCATGACCATCTTTATCAAAAAATTTGCAATGTATTTCAGTCTTCTTATTTTTATATTTTTCTCATTTGTCACCATTAGGAGCGGAAGTTGTCTGAGTGGGTTTGGGACCCTTATGTTGCTTGTTGTTGTGGAGAGGATGTTGCTTCTTGGGATTCTTGGGTTTATCTTTCTGATGGATGACTAAGACTTTGTTGGAGGTACCTGCAGTGTTGATCACTCCAAGTTGTACAAGATTATATTGCTCTCTAATCAAAGCATAACAAAAGGACTCAAGAGTGGGTTTTTGATAAGCTATCCCTAGATCCTCTTTCATGGCATAAAAGATAGATACAAACATGGAATATGCACTACCCAGCTTAGAAATAATAAGATAGATGCAATTCTCTTCATCCATCTTTATATTACATTCTTCACATAAAATTTTGAGTGTTTTAAACTTAGATAGATAGTAATTGATTTTCCAAATGTTGTGCTCAAATAATATTGTGTTTACCAAACATAGATTCAATCTTTTCCCAAGCTTCATTGGGTTTATTGATTTGTTGAAGGTGAAACCTTAAATCGAGAGAGATGGACATTCTGATTATGCCACGTGCTTCCTCATTCGTATTATCCCATTTGAATTTCTTATCATCATCAATAGGTTTTGTTTCTTTTCCCAAGTTAATCCAGTACAAGCCTTTACTTCTTAATAAATCCTCCATATGGGATTTCCATTGGAAGTAGTTGGTGTTGGTAAAGCAAAAGATTACTTGAAGAAGACATATTAAATATGTGGATAATATGGATTTAAAAACTGAAACTAATGATCTGGATGGAAAGATCTCAAAAAATTAGGTGGTCTTAAGAAAAAGAGGCACTGAAAACGGACTTCGAATGTGAACGTTATGCCCTTTTAAAAAAAGGCACAAATGGTAAGCAAAGGACCACATGATGGTGTAAGTTGCTTTATGAAGTGACCCACTTTTATAAAAATAAGTGGGGATCACTTTTACAATGAAGTTACTTTATAAAAGAAAAGTTGCATGCAAAATAAATAACTCTAAAAGCTACTTATAATGATTCACTTTTATACTTGAATTGAAATACACTTTACAATGGAGCATGAACTTTTAAAAAAAAAAGTAACAAAAAGAAAGACTTGAACTCAAGACCTCTTACTTAATAAGGAAAAATTTAACCAAGTGGGCTAGCAAAACATATTGTTTTATAGCAAGAGGATTGGGGGTGTTGTGGAAAATGGCCTTGGAGAGCGTGCTAAAAAAAACTCTTTTCACACAAGAAAAGATTTCCACTTCTCGATGACAACAAGGGTTAGATCTCGGTTAGCTTACCTGGAAAATGCACATTTTCCTATCTGTTTCTGATTTTTCGAGATCGTACAGGGCACGGGGAAAAGAGCATACGTAGATATAAAAGAGTAGCAACCCGGAAACAAACAATATAAAACTGAAATAATACTCTGCAAAAAATTTAAAAAGGGTGTATTCAGGGTTTATACCTCCAAATCTAGTTGAAATGGTCATATTTTGGGCAAACAAAAATCTTTTCGAGTTAAACGAAAAGTGTTCCTAAATGAAATGAGCTTTCCAGATGCAATGGAACAGTCCTCTCATCCTATAAATGTATGGAAATGGAATAAAATAGAGAAGAGACAACTCGACTTCACAATCTCGATCTACAACATGAGTAGGTCTTCAAACAAGCTCTGATACCATGTTCGACAACACATGTATTCCAACAGAGGACGAACACCTTCAATAACCACTCACACAACCAGATCAAAGATAAACACACCGATGTTTTCATGTGATAAAACCCCTACGGGGAAACATCCATGACCCTAACCAACACGACCACTTGGAGAAGTTTATTAATGCAAAATAAAAAGATTACAAAGAGATTTTACAAGAGAGTTTATCACAATCGATCATCGGAAAATGACCCTTCATGCTCTTTAAATAGATATCATGGACCAATCGGGTGTCAAGCCATGGATCAATGGTCGTTAAGATTGAGGAGAATATGAACCATTGGATCACTCTATGTCGGGAACATATCGTGACCGTCGAATTTCCTAACTACAAATGCATACTAAAGAAACACACTTTTACCTAATGACACATTCGACCAAGTAGATCTTAACTAACTCCTAAGTGTCTAAATATCCTAATAGTAATTTCTTTCCCTTTGCCTTTATTTTGTGTTTTTTCTAGTTGACCTTGATTATTCATTTTGGTTGTATTTACATTGGTTCTTGGTCTAAGGTCATATTTTCTATGCAATTCCACTTGTAATGCATTAGAGAAAGCTCTATATTTAGATGAAGGTGTGTCAGAATGATTATTATTATCATCTTCATTGAAATATGAGTTAAAGCTTAAATATTTTTTATATTCATCATGAGTCACATACACTTCAGAAAGATCATCTTCCATCATATTTATTTCCTCATCAATATCCTCAATTTCATATTCTTCAAAAATTTCAACCATATTTTCATTTTTTATAGGTTTATCTTCATTTCTTCTTTCTCTCTACAAAACCTGGGGAGGATTAAAATGTCTTCTAAACTGATTTTGGTTTCTAATGTCACGCCTTCTTCTCTTTGTTTCCATTCTAGCTAGTTTATTTGATAGATCTTTAATAATTATGGACATTTCTTCAATTTTATCCTCCTAGTTTTTGTTAGTACCATATGTACCAACTTGTTATTTTTGTTTTCTTATTTCTCTTTCTCCTGATTCATTTATAATTCTAGATTTTCTTGATGCAATCATATTGGATACAATTTCTATCGCATCATCTTGCATACTAGTTAAGGTGGTGGATCTCTTTTCTCTAAGCCATAAGGCAAAGTCGAGATCAAAAGAGCCAGCAAAAGTAACTTCTGCTATGGGTTGTGATGGTTTGACATCTGCAGGGATTTTAAGTTTATTAAATCTCATGATGAAATTTGAGACAGATTCATTTTGTTTCTTTTTAATATTCCCAAACTCAGTCAAAAAATATAAATGGTCTTTCTTTTCACCTCATTGTATGATGAAAGCATATTCTAGTGCATCCCAAGAATTAATGGAATTATGGGGTAATCCCTTAAACCATGGGCTCACTTCACCTTCAAATGTCTGAACAAATATCCTCATGTATACATCTTCATATTCCAAATGTTGATTGTCAGTAAAATGATCAAAAGTTGTTAAATGTTCGAGGGTTTTGATCTCATCCTCCCCATTAAATCTAGGCAATAGCTTCATATAATTATCAGGAAAATCATGGAGATTATCTGGTATATTCAAAGGAGCATATATAGCGTCAAATTTATTGAAAACTCTTGGTGGAGAAGGAGGAGGTGGTGGCTATTGTGGGATTTTCCCTACCATAGCTAGGCAATCAAGTATTAGCTGAGAATTCTCACGAGTAAGGGGATTGATATAATTCTTGAAAGGCTCTTCTTCTTCAAAAGGAATTTATGGAAAAGAAGTTTGAGGGATCTCTAAAATTTCCTTTTAAGGAATCAAGAAGGAAAACCTAGGGGATGTAACATGGGAACTCTCAAGGGATTCCTTTATGGAAATGTTTGGAGAGTTCTCGAGTGATTCTTTCGAAGAAATAGATGGATAATATTCAAAAGGGTATATTTGAGAGATTAGAGTAGAGTCTTTGAGAGAAATTTCAATATTACTTTCATGAAAAAATTGAATGGGTTCGGTTGTAGTGACTGTTAAAAGTGGTTTTGGAGGACTCAAAGGGGATGCTTTAGGAGATGAAAGTAGATATAGATTAGAAGGACTTGTGGGAGACTTTCTTGAGGAATTTTTTGGATCAATAAGATATTTTCCTTTTGATTTAGGAGTAGTGGAAGATTAAGGCTTAGAAATAGAGTGTATGGTAGGAGGAGTTGTGGGTCTACGTTTAGGATTTTTCTTTGACAGTAGTCTTTTAGGATTAGTGTGGTGAACCAAGCAGGTTCACTATGTAAATATCTAGTATAAATAGGACAGTACACAATAATCCATTAAGGATAGTAAATATACTAAATAATAATGTATAAGAATATGATATAAGATGATATAATTGAGATGAGCTACAATGAGGATGAGGGCTTGTATATATACCCATGAAGGGGTGCCCTTTTATAAGAGACACGACCTTCATATTTCATGTCTCTTCATAATTAATTATTACTTATTTATATTTACATATTATATATATTTATGTTTGTTACATTGCCTTCCCCTTAGAAATATGTTGTCCTCAAAGCATGTTTATGGAGAGGCTTACTTCTTCGTTCTGGCTTGAAATGTCTTCACATGACCCTCTATTTTTGGTGTTGTTAATATTGATGATACCAGATGATATGAGTGATGAAGAGTTGAGAAGAATTGTCGAATTGTGAAAGAGTCTTCCCACCCTAGTTCGATCTTCTGCGAAACTGGGTGTTTATAGGGTTCCCGTTTTGGATAATATTGATATTCTAACTGGTTAATATATCTACTCTTATGATTTGAATGTTGAGAGGGAGTTCTCATAATATGATTTCCCCTTATCATACTTGTAGCATTTTCTTCTTTTGACTTTGATATATGATTTTCTTCTTGCGGCGATGTTGCCTTGTTAATGGCTGAATTTTGATTAGTAAGTTCACCTAGATCTTCCATCATTTGTACTCCAACACCTCTATATGTCACGATTTATGATTGGCCATGACTCTCCAAATGGTGGCTATGCCTTCACGACAACATATTTAGTAGCACCCTGATTTAGCGATGGCTTACTAAAATGACAATCAACTAATTATGGCATGATTACCGAGATTTTATAATAATCCTTGTTGTGTGTTGCGTTCTAGATTCTGTTAGTTGCACAAAGAAATTTTCAACTTATATTTTCTAATTTTCAACAACGCGATGTATAAAGATGTTGATTTTCCAATGGTTGTAACTATCTTTTTATTTCTTTCAATTAGTAATGACAGATTCAACAAAAGCATGGGGAATTTCCTTCATGATCCAAATTGGCATCAGAGGTTTAAGGGATTGGTCAAATAACTCAATGTTGGCGACTCTTGTTCCTTGTCTTTCTATTGCCAGTGGGAATTTTATATCTTCAGCAGTGGAAGCTTTGCCATATGCTCTTTTCTCCAACAAAAACGACCACTTGATCAATCAGTTGTATGCTTCCTCACTTCTGGGCAAATAATTACCAGTCTCAATTTATGGCAATCTAATAGAACTGTGATGCTCAAGGGGCATTTGCTAGTAGCAATTATTCAGAGTGGACGAGTTTTTTATTTTTTTTTTTTTTTATTTGAGTATGTATATTTTTTTTCTTCAAAAACTATTCTTCACAGAATAATCTTCTTCCTTTTAGAATTGTGCCCTTTTTTCTTGATAGTGATATTCAGTAGCCAAATACTCTTTTATAGAACTCTAATTTGATATGATCTTGTTTTTTTTTTGTTTTTTTGTTTTCTTTGAGCGGTATTTATATTCTTCCAAAAAATTTTGTTTTGTAATTCACGTTCTTATTTTCAAGTTTTCTTTGAACTTGCAGTGGAATATTTCTTCAATGGAATTTGATTTTTTAAATGGCCAAATGCCAGTGTGGTCAAGGACCAGAAAAAATCAGAGAAACTCTGAATGAAGTATGGTTGGCCAAAAGTCGGATCGAGACGAAGCTATGATACCACTGTGGTGAACCAAGCGGGTTCACTATGTAAATATCCAGTATAAATAGGACAATACACAATACACAATAATCCTTTAAAGATAGTAAATATATTAAATAATAATGTATAAGAATATGATATAAGATGATATAATTAAGATGAGCTACAATGAGGATGAGGGCTTGTATATATACCCACACAGGGGTGCCCTTTCATAAGAGACATGACCTTCATATGTCATGATATATATATATGTTTGTTACAATTAGCTATTGGGGTTGTTTTCGTAGGATCCGGGTGATCCCTAGTGTTTTTCTTTTTTGATTCCAAGATTGAAAATGTAGAGTCTCCAGGTGAAGAATTTTTGGCTTCCTATCTCTTTGTTCACCAACAATGAGTAGGTTTTATTGTCATCTTTCCCAGGGGAAAATAATTTTCTTTAATTCAATCCTCGGAAACAGCGCAAAAATAATGTTGGAACCCTTGAGATGTTTCTGTCTAGGAAACTATGGCAAGGCATTCATACTATTGATTAATTTGTTTTTAAGTTGATATATCATGAAACAAAGTTTTTTTGTTACTTAGTTGGGCCTATATCATTAGTCTTTAAGTATTTAAAAATTTAATATTGGAAGGACAATCATTCTATGTTTAAGACAATCAAAATTTTATAGAGTGAAAGAAGAAATAAGAGAAAACAGAAACTGAAAATTAAAATAATGTATCTTCTAATAAATATTACTTGAACTTCAGCAAGAAGAAATGATGTTTGATTATGTACATAGACTAGAATATAGTTTGAACAAAATGAATACTTCTTTTTTATTCAAAAGGAATGATAAAATGCAAGCACAAATCTTATTTATACTCATAATATATTTGAAGAAATATGTAACTTTTAATGATACCTTTATATTTTTATGATGGTAGTCGTTGTACTAAATCACCACGATCATGGAAGTAGATACATTTAACAAGAATATAAGAGCATGGACATAACATAAGAAAAGGGATCACATAGACTGAAACACAGAAGTTTGAATATTCAAAGTTGTATGATCTTATTAAAAACTTAAACTCGGGCCAAAAAAGTTCCCTTTACATTGAGTTCTCGTGAACATATATACAAGTTAGGTCAAAATCAAAATGGTTATTAGATTCTATCTCTTCTGATATTCATATACAACAACATATTTGACTCCTTGAAAATAGGACAGTTGGAGGAGTCAAATCCTAATTTTCTTCATCTTCGTCTGTGAGTCATCTTGTCAACAACTAGAGGAGGAGATTCTAAATCGCATCTGAAGGATAACTGAATGACCTCATCTGCTTGAATGTGATATCCAACTTAGTGTATCTTTCATATGTAGGGGTATGTGAAAATAAGTTTTTTGTTTTCCATAAAAGATAGAAGTCATCTATGACTAGGTCAACAATGGTTTGACCTCTTAGAGTATTAGCCATATTTTGAAATTTATCATCTTTTTCTCTAGAAAGGAACAAGCTTGTTATGTAGTTTTCATATGACAAGAACGTTCCTTCTTTATCCCAAACTGAAGGTAACCCCATCTTCACTAAGTTCTCAAATTTATTGGAAAAAAATTTCACACTTCTTTTCAATGCTATGCATTCATTTTGAGCTTGTTGTATTAGATTCCTCTTTGTGAAAATTATTTCAGTTTCCATCACCATTTCTATTTTATCTTTAACACCTTTGCTTGACAATGTTTCTCTAGATTTGGAATTTAGGAACTTTATGATTTGAGAGGAAACTTGGGGTCTTGTTCCTAATTCATGAAATGATTTTTGGATTACATCATCAACTTCATCTATTAGTAACATTTCATCATATATTATTTTATAATAATCCTAAAGCTTGGCTACTTCAACGATGATTTCATCCCAGATGAGATGTTTGGATCCAACCAAATATGGTTTACCTAGAAGTTTACTCTTCATTTGTTCCATATAAGTTAACATCTTAGCCTTTAGTTTATGATATTCTGCAATAACTTTGTCTTTATCTTTGATTTCTTCTTTTTTCTCAGAGATTGTTTTCTTTAAGCTTTCAATTTCAACACTTTTTAGGTTCGAATATTCTAATTCCTTTGATAGTCCAACTGTTGGATATAGTGTCTTTGCTACTTGAAAAGAAGAAGATATATTTTTATACTTTCAATCTATTTTTCACACATTTCAATCTACTATCCCATCTCTACCATTTTCTTCATAAGTTGATATTTTTCCTGCGTGGATTGCCTGTAGTTTTGGGGTATGTACATGGTCAATTCCTGGGATTTTAAGCTTTTTCTTCAATAATTGGATTTCTTTGTCCTTTTTTTTTTTATCAATGCTTGTATGGATGCCTCATATTTTGGATTATCTCCTAGTTCTATTATCCATTGCTCTAGCTCCTCCACTCTTACCTTCCTAGTTCTGGTAGCCAATTTTTCATTCTTTAACTGAGTCCTGAGCTTATCATTTATAGCTTGAAGTTTATTGATTCCAAGTTTAGCTATCATAGCATCTATGTTTATCATTTATGTAGTTTTTCTATGCAATTCAAATTTATCCAATGGATGAACACCATTTAGATCAATGGAAATGTTTGTTACTTTCTTCTTCTTCTTTGGCTCCATGAATTCTATATTCAACCTTCCCTTCTCATAATCTACAACTAAGATAATTATGGTCTGATATGCATCATGGTCATAGAATTTGGGAATCATACTCTTCTTAATGCTTGCACCTGCTTTTCTGATTTCCTTAAAATTACGAACCTAGTCTATCTACTTTGATTGATCAATAGTCCCTGACTATGTTTCACTTTGACTCCCCACACTTTTGAGCTTTTCTAATGATGTTATTTCTATAGTCACAGTAGGGCACTTTTTCTTTGGAATTATTTCTTCTGGTAACTTTGATCTACTTCTTCTTCAAATGCTTCCAATTTATACTTTTTGGTTGATTCTTCTTCCCCTGTCACTGAATCCTTTGGGGTAGACTCTAAGGTTTTCCTTTTGTATGTCTTCTCAAAATGTTGTGGTGTTTGTGTGATTGGAGACTTCACAGACTGATCATATGCTTTACCATGGATGTATATATTTTTCTGCCCATCTTTCCAACTATCCTGATTTGCCAATATCTCTAGTTGCTCTTTTCATTGATGTTGATAAGGGGTCTTCCCATGTGAGATTATTTTTGAAGAAATTATACCATGAGGGTCATAACTCCATGGTTCTCCCTATTGAAATCCTAAAGCTAAAATAATCTTTTTTGTCTCTTGCAATGTTGATCTGGTATTGACAATAAAATGGCCTCCCTCCTTTAATTTGAAAGTTACCTTATATTTATTTGGCACAAAATGAATTTCATCTAATTTCAACATTTTCCTAACATACTCAAGAGAAAAAATTATTCAAGTCAACAAAACAAAACATGCAAGAGGAAAGGACAAATTTGACAACCATAAATTTTGATTTCAGTATGATGTTCAAAGATTGATCCAGGTGGATATCGGTGGCCACCCACCTATTCCAATTGGCTCACATACAAATTTCATCTTGGCAGTTTCAGGTTTCATCTTGGTAATTTTTTTTCTAGCTTTTCGGGTCCTAAACTTCCAGGGCCGTTTTGAGACCCTAAACAACGTTTTTTGGGCCCTCCATAGTCACACTATATAATAAATTACAGTGTGATGGCATAATGTGTAGTCCTCAGATATATCTTTCTAGTGGGCTATCGTACGCTTAAAATGGAGATCGTATGCAAAAGTTACAACCCTGAGAAGTTGATGTACCAACTTACCCCAACGAGGCCCACATGACTTTTGGCGCTTCATCTCCTAGGGTTAGGTTTTTGGATGTATAGGGTTTTGGAATTCATGCTTGATGTCAAAATCCCTTTGGAGCCTCATTGTAATCATCTTCTTAAGAATGGCCACATCTCTTCTCAAGGATAATCCACCACCATTCTAGCAAGCTTGTTCCAGTCTGCATTTTACAGTTTCGGCATATTTCTTTATTGAATAGAAGTCAAGTTTTATTGTATCTCTGTTGTTGTTCATTGTATCTCTATGTTAATAATATAGATATGTATTCATTTATTTCTTCTCATAAAATATGTATTAGTGGTATTAGAGCGATCTTCTCCTTGTCGTTCTTAGTGCATGTTCCCGACGAGGCCAGGGTACAAAGAGTTGAGTCTCGATCTTGTTTCTCTTGAGGACAAGATCTCTCGCATGCCCAAGCGACCTTCCATGGAGGGAGAAAATAAATACGATGGAAGAGGATATCCTTTCAAACTGTTGCTCGAGGAATCTCTTGCGCAACAGGGGAACGAGATGATGGATGGTTTTGCGCAAAGCCTTCAATGGCTACCAACAGGCAATGAATCTTCCTCGAGCGGAGGCGCAGCCCCCTTCATGGTACATATCAACTTTGATATTCCTATATTTGAAGGTCATATTGACGCAGATGATATAGACAAATGGTTGAATCTGCTAGAAGGGTATTTTTCTGTTCATAACTTTTCCAATAGAGAAAAGATTACATTTTCTCTCCTCAAAGTCGTCCCCCATGTCAAATATTGGTGGGAGACTTTCTGTGAGAAAAAGAAAACAAAGGAACCCTCATTATTTATAGTCTCACTCACTTGGGAGTCCTTTAGGGATGTTATTAAGGAATAATACTACCATGTTGGAAGTTATGACAACCTGTATACAAGATGGATCACATTGTGGCAGGAAAGGTACCAAACAATGCCAAAGTTCACAAATATATTCCATACCTTGCACACCATGTTGGGTATCAAATATTCTTAGTGACATATGGTGCTTAAGTACCACAGTGTTCTTCTTAGATACATCCATATATAAATGGACTTTCAAGACATCTCTTCCTTGGGTGTGGTCTATTGATATGTTGTCAAAATCGAGCAAAATATTAAACAAAAGACACGACAATTTGGGTCTGGAAACCCCTCATAGCAGAAGTAGGGAAAGGGTATCCCCAACCCATAGAACAAAGGGTAGAGAAAATATGGAAAACCTCAGGAAAACCAGTCTAAGCCACAAATAAATAAGGACAATGGAAATATGAAGAAATACACCGGGAAGTGGTGTGACTTCCACAAGATCCCCTGGCATAACATTATTCATTGCCACTCAAAGAAGTCATTGGTGGTGGAGGTGAAATCCTATGAATAAGATGCAGGTTCTGACTCAGAGTCAAAACTAGAAAAGGGGAGACATATTATTGATGTGGAACCCAGTGCCATTGTTTCTACCACCAATATCTAGACGAGTGAACTTGATGAGCCGGAGGAAGGTGAGTGCCTCTTTCATTCACATATGTGGGTGAAGGTTACTCCGCTACACTTGATCATTGATAGTGGTAGCCAGAATAACCTCATCTCAGTGGAGGTCGTCAAGCAGCTGGCCCTACCGAAAATGCCACACCCACATCCATACACCATCAGATGGCTCTGCCAAGGAAGCGATCTCCACGTCATCCAACAATGTCATATGTCCTACGACATCAATCCCTTTAAAGATGAGGTATTGTGTGATGTTTCTCCCCTTGAAGTTTGTGATGTTATTTTGGGACAACCTTATTTATGGAAACATCATGTTGTATATGAGTCTAGGCCTCACAATGTTATTATTACTTTGGACAGGAAATTGTACAGGATACCCGAGGTAGTCCTACGTTCTACCATTTCCTTGATCTCTTCCAAGCAATGCAGGAAGGTCATCTCTCAGACCGAGATTTTTTTCTTCTTCGTGATTCACTCTCAAAGTGAGAAAAAGGTTGTAGCCACATCCATGGCCTTTGTGGTAGATCTCTCTACACATCATAATCAAGTATATAAGGTTGTGGAAGAATACAAAGACATCTTCTCCTCACCCACTGGGATACCTCTACACTGTTAGGTCAAGCATTCAATTGATCTGACCCCCAGTGCACCACTACCCAATGGGACAATCTATCATCATTATCTGTTAGAAAACAAGGAGATCAAGCATCAGATCCAATAACTACTCCAAAAGGGGAACATTTGACACAACCCATCACTGTGTGGAAGCCCAATCATGCTTGTGTAGAATAAATATGGGACTTGGCGACTACGCATTGATTACCTGGCCCTAAATAAAATCACAGTCAGGAACCGATACCCGATTCCCAAAATTGACGATCTCCTTGAACAACTCAAGGGGGAAAAATACTTCAGTAAGATTGATATAAAGTTTGGCTACCATCAAGTCCCAATAGAGCAGACATATGTATGGAAAACTACCTTCAAGTCCAAAGAAGGTATTTTTGAATGGTTGGTCATGCCCTTTGGTTCGACAAATGCCTCAACAACTTTCATGAGGATGATAGACAATATCTTGTAGCCTTTTACCAATTCTTTTTTGGTGGTGTATCTAGATGACATCCTCATCTATAGCAAGAATTGGGTGGAACACTTACAACATATTCAACAGGTTCTGCACACTTTGTGACAACACAAGCTATATGCAAATTTGAAAAAATGCTCCTTCGACATGGACAGGGTCCAGTACCTAGGCTACATTGTTGATGAGAATGGGGTGCATGTGGATCCAACCAATATCTAGGTCATTCATGATTTTCCAGTCCCAGCCACACTCACTGAGCTTCAGATCTTTT
>CBVK0102217887.1:0-10243 GCA_900067695.1 Picea abies
GGTTGGGATGTGCATGAAAATGGGGAAAACCAAGGTAGTGAGATTTCTCTAAAAAATTAAAGAAAAATGCAACCACAGTGGAGAACCACTGGAAATAACCCAAGTGTACAAATACTTGGGGTTGGATTTCAACAAAGGATTGAGTTGGGATACATGCACAAGGAAAAGACTCCAGGGGGGTGGAAAGCTCTCTTTCTACTCCAAAATAGATGCAAGTCAACGGAGATATGGGATTGGAAGATGTGGCATTCCCTCTTCCAAACTTCATTACATCAGTGCTCTTGTATGGCTGCAAACAGTACCCAAAAGCAGGTGGTGGAAACTGGAATGGGTACAAAAACACCTAATAACGAACAGCCTAAGAGTGAAAAACAACACCTGGTACGAGATACTCCTTGCAGAATCATGATTGTACCGAATAGAGTTGGAGGCTTTTATAAAACTGATTTTATATACGCAGAAAATGATAGCCTTGAACAGAAGGAGGTTTCAGGCCAAAACCGCCCAAGAGGAGTTGAGAAGAAAGAAGAAATTATGGGACCTCCAATGTAGAATTTGGCTTAAGGATTGGGGCATAGAAGAGGACAGCTACCCAATAGATAAAGAAGAATTCAAAACCCATATCCAGGAATGCTACAGCAAGGAGAAATGGAAGAAACACACCAATAGGAAATCAAAATTCAAGACTATTTGAAGTTAAAAATATCATCGCATAAAAACATGTGATGGCTCAGTTAAGAACTAGCACCCACAGGTTACGGTGTGAAACAATTAGATGGGAGCAACCCAAGGAATTGTGGGACGAAAGGTTGTGTAGGATATGTGGGAACATTGAAGTAGAAACGGAACAACACTTCTTCTTCGTTGCATTGCATACTCACACATCAGAGAAGTAGCCAAAAGCCATACAGAGGACTGGGAAGCAGCATTCCAAGAGGACCAAGTAGGGGCCACTACAAAGATGGTCCATAGACAAATGCATATGTTAAAGAATAGTCTAATGGGGCAATCAACACCTATAACAGATCCTTAATTTATGGTATTTTTGTATTCTAACCAAGCACCGGCAATCACAGTTTCCTTCTTGTTTTCACTATTGTTTTCTAACATTTAAGGTAACTGTTGATGGTTACATGCATGCATTCTTTTGTTCATTTGCCGTTTTCTAGTGCTTAAGTTATAAGTCACGCAAGTTGTAACCTCTCTTTTGTCCCATATGACCTATGGTCTCATGGACACTTTAATGAAAAATCTATCTATCTACCTTCCCTAGGGACTTCTTTTCTTTCATCTCACTTTTGTTCCCTGCTTTTATGCTTTCCATCCATTAGGCTGGTTATCATCCTACATCTTTTCTTTTGTGTCTGGGAAGTTCCTGACAGGGTGCCCATGTTTGTAACAAACCCTACATCCAAACAGTTTTCTTGGAATGAACAGCTTGTCACCAGGTGATATCTAGGAGGATTAGATTCACAATTGCTGGCAGTTTTTTTCCAAATCAATATACACACAGATCCTAGCATATCATATTGTTAATTGGACAATCTTGCTTTCTCTCATTCACTGAATGTCATCAGGAATATCCTAAAGTAGTTTAAATTGATCAATCTAATCAATGTGACATCCCAAAACTCAAAAGGAAAGGTGGAGAATCTTGCATGCAAGAGAAAAGGAAGGTCATTCATTCATGGGATCAAAGCCGGGTGTCCCATGTTTCATAAACAGGCCTACACTTCCCCTGAACCGCACGCCCACTGAGACCTGGTCTCTATGATCTGGCACCAAGAAAATCACTACAAAATAACCCTATGGCAAGAGAAAGACATCAATCGTTCCTTGCGAACTCCTTGCAAGTATGGTCTCGTGAGAAGGTAAAATTTCCATGAATCTAAACATCAGTCCCTGGTCTTTCAGGCTGAAGACGTTTGCAGCCACCAGTTTTGAGTCCACCTTGATAATAGGTTCTTCAAACTTCTGCAAATTCCCATTCTCCTTCAACGTCAGGGCGAGTTTAATATTTCCTTTGCTCCAAAGGAATTTTCTAGACAATCCACCAAAGCAACACAGATAAAAGGCTCTATGTTCCCTTCTCATGCCAGTTTTCAATGCTCATCAAAAGAATGCATTAAAACTCTGAAACCTCAGACAAAACCACTCACCAGTCAACATTGAAACTCAACAGGTCTTGACTAACTTGACACAGGCAGCAAGTACACACCAAGTATGGAGAAACTTGACAAGTCCAAGCAAGAAAACTCAGCCAGCAGCATTAAAAAATTGCCAAAATATTATAACAAAAATCATGAATGCAAAAATAAGTCCAGCTATTGAAACGCTGATACAAGGCTATGAAAAGGACAATGCATGGTGGTTATTAGCAGCCTGCCATTCTAAGAAAAAAGAATGGAGATAAAAGTGACCTTTGGGGTTGTTTGAATTTCTATGTATTTAAAAAACGTGACTAGTGGAAAGGAAAATATGCATTTATTTGACCCAGCAGTGAATATTCTGAGAAAGGGAATTCATGATTCAGACCTGAGATGCAAGTCCATTCAGGGAGTTTCATAGCTTTCGGTGTTTAGCAGAGAGAGTTTGAAGCATTGAAGTCTAGTTTTGACCAATGACGATAGGTACTATCATTGACATACTATTTGATATGAGCATTACTTCCTACAAAGACCACACCAGAGAAAACAAAAATCAGTGTTCGGCAACTTGGCATTCACCAAATGATAGACAGCAAGCAGTTCTGCAGTCACGTTAGGAATCCACCCTAAACACATAAAAATTTAAAAGCATCATCATCACCCCTGTTTGAAATGGATGTCATAATCCAATGCTATTTGCTAGAATTCACCCTATTGCACTGGCTATAGCCCATATCTAGTGCAGGTGCAAAGCAGCTAGTTCTGTAGTTTAAAAAATTTATTGACTGGGATTTTCAGACATCAATTTGAAAAGGTTTAGGGAGAGCATTTTATGCATGCATGGTACAAATCTCAGATGAAGTCCAGAAGATAGCCATTTCTCTTGACTGAACAAGATGCAAGAATAATATTTCTTGAAAAATGACAATTCATTTGTTATACAAGCTCGTGCTTCTAATGGAGAATGATTCTCTCATTCACAACATTAGGGAATAGGTTACAGATACTCAAATTTTGAGGAAACCATCAAGAGAGAGCTTGAATTTCTCAAGTCAAAGTTTGCAAATGTCATTGAGGAGACATATTATCAAGCTTGAGGAGAAATTCAAGCTTTCTCTTGATGGATTCCTCAAATTCAAACCTTGCAAATGTTATTGAGGAGATAGAATATCAAACAAATATGGAATCGGGATACAAGATAAAAGAGAAGTTCCTTAACAAACTAAACCTTAAAGTTAAAGAAAGAGAACCTTGTACCATGAACATTGCAATTAGTAAAATCTAGATCCATAAAATAGCATTAGACATTATGAAGGTCAGCATAGCAGTACCTCATTCTTTCATTGCTTGTGGCCTTGCAAAGCTTAATCTATTTCTTGTATGAATGCCACTGTATATCCTCCCTTCTCCCATCCCTCACCCTTGCATTTTCAATTTTCTTTTACCATTATAGAACTTCAATCTTCAGCAACTATCATAACAGAACTTGAAAACTGCAGCAAGACTTTAAGGTTGAACTAGCCAACAATTTTTTTGGCTTTGGGGCAGTTAATGAGATTATTAAAGTTCAATCAACCATTGTCAAAAACCAACAAAGAAGTCTGATTTGCAGTGGATGAAGTCACCATTGCATGGTTTCAAAATCCAGTGCTGCAACATTCTTTCTATATAAACTGATGACTTAACAAGGTTCTTGATTGTGCTATGCAATAAACACAGACTGTGAGATGCTAATAGGTCTGAAAAATAACAACAGACTAATAATATTGGATACTTACTGACGCAATATGTTTATACTTAGGATTTCGTTCTTATCCAGGCTAATGACACTTGAATACAGACTACAATGCTGCTATTGTAAAGACAATTTACCATGTAAGCAGAAGAACTTACATGCATGACAAGTACGGGGCATTTGACGTGTTCAATCTTGTCAATATTCTGCACATTTAAGGTCATCCTTGCTCAGAATTGCTGGACATATTTTTATAAACTAGAAGTTGACCAACTCCTAAGCATTTGAAGCAGTTAACTAAAAAGTTCCACATATACAAGTAAAGTTGAAGTGCCATTATCTTACCTTGAAGATATCAAAACAAAAAGTCATTTTTACGGGGTAGAGTACACGAATGCCTGAGAGAATAGCACTGTGAAGAACAACAGCCCTTAACTTTGGTAAACGGGAAGCCAAGTGTAATGTGGGTCCACTTCCAACAGACTGCCCATACAAAATCAAGTCTTCTTGCCTTATTCCATGGTCTCTTCTTAGACAATGGTAGACTGCTTCTATATCAGCATATGTGTTGAACTCCGTTGCCTACTCACAGTAACAAGAGATATTACACAAATAAGCTTCAAATCTATGTGAAGCATCCAAGTTCAATCAAGAGTTTCTATTGCAATGAAATTAATAAAAAATGTAATACCCCCTACAAGTATGAACATAAAGAGAAAGTATGTGTTAAGTGGGTAAGCGATTTACATGTGATTACTTTGGAATTTATATAAAATAATAATAATAATATAAAAAGGTGCACTTGGGGTTATATCTTCCTAGGAGCACCATGGGGGCAATGAAACAACGAGAATGGAAATAAGAAGTGGTCAATAAAATAATATTTTATTGACATTGCCAAGTGTCTAGTTCACAAGCCTTCATATCCCTTTATATTATTTGCCTTAAGTTTATTTACCAAGCTTTATGAAGGGGCATGTGGTCTTTATGCAAGTCATATATTCATGCAAGCCTTGGGAAGGAATTAATTCCACCTTTGGTAAAAATAATTCATTTGTTTTCTCCTTGGGAGGAAAAACCATGGAAGGGGTTGTTATTCAGGTATGCTAAGAGACCACATGCATATGCTGAAAGAGGCGCTGGTAGGCCGAGATGCTAGTATGCTAAACCGTGGAGGAGAGTGCTACCATGCCGGTACGTTGTGAGACCATTCATGTATGCTAAGATGATGTTGGTGTGATGTCTGATAGCACTGAGATTGCACTATGCTGAAGGGTATGTTGTTTCCATAAGTCTAGTTATTATGCATGTATGAGGAAAACCATGGCTGTAAGTGTTTGTAAATGCTACAGCTGAAATTTCCTGGCTTCCAGCATTGGAGATTTTCCTGGCCATCTTGCATTGCATCATTGGAGGTAAGTGGGATAGCTCGACGGACTATTTAGTAGTGAAGGGGATCTCATTCCTTGTGGTGTGCAAGGCTGCAGGGGAAAGAGAGGTTGGAAAGTGGGATTGTTGTAGAATTAATGCGCTGAAAGGTAAGTTCCCTGGCTGTAAATGTTGTTGTAAACTTGGGCTAAGAGGTAAAATCCTTGGCTTAAACAAATAATTGGCCCGAGTGAGGAAACGTTAGCCTTAGCTAGTAAATTCCCCCTTCTTGTTTAATTACCTAGCATGAGGGTGTCACCTACTCGAGCTAGTGCCTATGGCTAGGTGGAAAAACATTCCCATGGAGCTATTTGCCCCGTGCAGTTGATGACAAATAAGTATTATAAACTTTGTTATTAATGTGTCGATGTTTAATTTTGTTGTTTCTATTGTATATGAGAATTTGTGTATTTTTTCCTGAAGATGCAAGTCTGGAAATAGACACTAAGATCAGGAGTGCATGCTGGGCTGTCTGGTAATGATTTCTATTCAGAATTTTGAGGTTGTTACAACCATATATTGTATTGCAAAGGGCATAATTCTACCTTTTCCATGCCAATTTGAGGTAAATGGCCTTGTCGGTAGCCCAGAAGGGACCATAATCATGAAGATAATGTAATTATATGTATGTGAAAGAACTTTATATGAATACTATTGGTAAATGCGTATGAATGCTGCTATAATTGCCATGTACTAGCTGTTATTATTCAATGTATAAGCAGAAATATGTTTTATGTGCTTAGATGGTTGAATGCGCTCATGAGTTGTGGAATAATTCTTTATGGGCAATGTACTTCCAGTAAAAAACTATTATTGTCCATAAATTATATGTAAGAATGTTGGTTACAACATAATTATGCAATTGTGTACATTACATTGTGGTATCAAAGCAAGAAGTTGGTGTGAATTTGGTGGTTTCACAAAGTACTTCATATCCTCAATGGAGCACAAAGGGTATTGGCTACATTACACTAAAGAATATGTGTGTGTGTGAGTGAGTGAGCCTTGAGAAAGTGTAGAAACTAAACATAAATGGTAACTTTAAAGAGGCATAACTTTCAACTCAAACCTCAATATTGAGTGTGGTTATAGCTGTTGGAAAGGTAATTCAAAGGAAAACACGATAGAAGGTTTAATCTTTCAAAAGATGCATCTAGTTGTTTCAGAAAGTTATAGGAATAAGGCCCCTGAGCTCGAACGAGCAATGCAATTGTCAAATGTGGAAGACTTGCCAAGCAATTTTAATTTGGAAAAAAGAGTTCAAGATGATAGACGTGCATACCAGATGTGAAGATTGGGCAAGGGAGGCTGCATATAATTCATAATGGTGCTTATACAATAGTATGGAAGCACATTTGGAGGTGCAAAAGCATGACAGTGAAAATGGTTGTTTAATAGCAGGTTGAAGGTTGGATCAAGGAGAAAGGATGAGCAGGGATAATCTAGCTAATGGTATTACTACAATGTTAATGTCAAGATGAATAATTGCCATGAATGAAGATTGTCAAGGCCTTTTGCAGATTAATTGTAGGATCAATCATAAAGAATGAAGGGACCAAGAAGTTGGTGTCTTAAATAAGGATGCATAGAGATACTTATTGTAAGTAGTAAGTGCAATTTGAATTCTAAAAGAGAAGCTATTGAAGGGTCTAGTTATGGTAGCTGAATATTATATGAATCAAATAAAAGTGAGAAGTATAAGGAGTCATAGGAACTCTTGGCGGTTGGATTTGGATGCCACAAGAGAATAATTAGCAAGATCATGGAAGATACAAGCATGTAGAGAAGAGTTGTAGGATTCATGAACACTGCAACTGGTTATTGTGCGCAACCAAGTAATAATGACAAGAACAAGAAGCATAGAACAAGTAAAGAACGATATCAACGTGCATAAGAAGGCAATAAAAGTTCTTCAATCCTAAATATAGAGAAAGAAAAATAAATAATAATGGATGCAAAGCATGATTGCAAAGAAAGAAGTGATGGCAGTTTAGTATAGAAAAGGAAATATACCAAGGTAAAAGAGAAGAAGGAATTTCTAAGGGGAAGGGTAAACCATCTCTGTAGGTAAGTGTATGTAATATGTATGCCTAGAAGAGTTGTAAGCTATCAATCAACAACTTAGGTGTAAAGAATATAGTGAAAATGAATTTCCATTCACTTTAAAGGTGCCAATAGAGGAATAAAGGACTCCATTGTGTATGGATTGGTCTTGGTGTATAGAATTAGACTTCACAAATATTATCCAATGAAGTAAAGAGAAATTATAGAATGGAACAACGTCTACAGACAACTAGAGATAAGTACATGAGATGCCATCATGTGGATACTTGAGTTAGTTGGAAGATAATGCAGCACTAAGGAAGTGATTCTAGCAAGTAAATGGGAATTACGGATGAGAAATGAAGGTCGGGAATGTTGAGTGCATTCCAAGTGTATAAATGGATAACAAACCAGAGAAGTGTAGTGATTTTCAGAATGGAATTATTTAGAAGGCATATGAAAGAGGAGAGCATATCTACATTGAATAGTATATGTAAAAGAGAGTGGACTCTAGAGGATTCTTTATGAAACTGAAGAGACATAAATGCAGCATTACAGAGTGTTGAAATGTTGATTGATGGATTCAAGGCTGAGGCCAGATTGGCCAAAGAAAAAGAGAGTGCTCAATAGGAGTACAATACCAATATGAAGCTGAAGTGATATAATTCGTAGGACTGTAAGTGTTGGAAAAACTAAGGAAAGGTAAAATTGGGCAAGGTTAACAGGAAAGAAAACCATATGCTGAAGATGCAACGCAAATATGATATTTCAGCTACAAATTTGGAGTAGCAAAGTTGGGCTTGGCTAGAAAGTGCTCAGAAAAGGGAGCAACAAGGCAAAGATGGTCAAAATAAGAGCACAGACAGTTGCTAGAATCAATGGGATTTGATGACAGCCAAAGACAACAAAGGAAACTGTAACAATGTTGTTATAAAACATTTTTTCACAACAAGTGATACTGCTTATTCTCTGACATCTAAAGCATAGAATTTTGGAAGAAAACTGAGAGAGTCTTCTTGGGAAGGATCAACTCCAAAAAATCCCTAAATTACAAAGTTGTCGCTTGTTGCTTTCTAGCAAGGTGCGACAACTTCACTTGTCACATGCTGCAACACTAGAAGGTGCGACGTCGCCTTTTGCTTAAGTTTAAGGGTGCGAAAACCTTTGTATGTGGGAAAAAAGAAGAAATTCTCAAAGCTTCTAGAAGAGAAACTTCGATGATGAGTTGTTTTCCGATCAGTTTGGATCTCACCTGTCTCTCCTGATTCAGTGAGATCCTAACCTCTCATCCTAACCTCCTCATGGCTTCCTCTTAAATCTATAAATGGAGGCATCTTCTAAAGGGAAAGGCTAATAAGTGACGAGTAATAAAATAATGGTGAATTGAGAATAGCTCCTGGTTTGTAATTAAGAATTTGTGAATTTCATTTTGGTCCTAAGAGATTTGGGCTAAAGTGTTCAAGAGATGGTGATGGAATTAATGGAGGCCACTTGGGTGCTAGAGCCTGGAACATTGAATTGTTTGAAGGAGTTTGTCAACGCCAAGGCTTGGTTGTAAATTGCTTCTTGATTTATTAATACAGTTGTACATTTTCCTTTCCTAATAAAGGTTGTCAATGGTTTTTGTTTGTATTTCTCTTTGGCTATTTACATAGATTCATTGAAACATATGTATGTTTTTTACTTTCACTGGTTCTGTTTGATCCTTTTTACAGGCCTTTATTTCTAAAAGCATTGGATCAAGCTTAGAGCTACAATCAATAAGGACAAATGTCAGTTTAAAAGGTACGAGTTTTCTATCCTTTTGCATTTCATTTGATTCTAAGGAAAGGGGTGTGTTCTGTCTTGTTTTGTTCTAGTTTTGGGTTCCCGAACTAGGGAGATTTGTTTTTGTTCGCATTTACGAATTTATCCACAACAAATGTTAAAGAAGACTACAGGATGTTGAGGAGGGTGTTGTAGCAGCAAATTGTGAACATGGCCAGTAAGGCAGCCCTGATAATGAGGGAGAATTCCTTAATTTTTCTCTTGTTGCATTGATATATTTCTAATATTGAGAAAGCCATTAAGTACTAATAGTTTCAATGCATAGGAGTGCTAGAAATGAAAAATATTAGATAGCTAGAATGCACATGAACTAATAGGCATGCTAAGAGATAATGCTTGGTGCATATAGATATGTTTTTAGTGCATATATAATATGCTTATAGACTAATAGTAATTTGATGATATATATGCAATAAAGATGTTATAATGATTAAATGTAGCTAATGATGGATTAAGTAACAAGAAAAGGTTGATAGTATGATTGAAGATGTTGATGATACTACTATATATGACAGTTAGTCTTATGAACAAAAGATGAAGACAATACAATGTTGTTTAAGAGGTTGGTGAAAGGAAGATGTGAGCCTCTATAACACACCAGTTGATCAAGTAGCATAAAATAAGTTGATGGAAGCCATGCAAGTATGGATTTATTGTGCTTATGTTGCATAGATGTTGAAGCAAAATTTGGGTAAGAATTCCTTTAGTTGGGATTTGATAACTTAATTGACAGGTTTATGTGATTTGAATGCATTTATGTGAATGATATCCCACTTGGTGTGGTAAAAGTAGAAATCTCTTGATATATAAAGGTTGTTTAATCTTTTGAATGCATTCATATTTGATAAAATGGCATGTCAAGTTGTGCTAGTTATGAGCTAACAACCAAGGCAGGTCGAGAATTATAACCCTAATATAGAAGTGAATGCCAGGCGTTATCCACCAAGTTGCACTAGGATGGACTTGCAGTTGAGCCGCCAAAGATTGAGAAATCAATTGCTTAAAGTTCAGAATTCAGAAGTCCAACCAGTCAAATTGACCACCTTTTTTCGCATTTCCATCC